>WJQU01006385.1:0-22417 GCA_029228625.1 Pseudolycoriella hygida
ATTCAAGATGGCGCCGGTTTGACTGCTGGCAGCCATTTTCTTAAGATCCCAAAAAATTCTCCTGACCAAACTCTATAACTTTCCCGAAGAAACCAACTCTCTAGCTATTGTCACTCCGGAGCTAAAATTCGAAAACTCCGAGCATTATCGAAAAACCCTCAAAATTGACCACTTTTTCCCATTCCACGGCTTTTCCAGAATTTTCCCGGAAAATCGGCATATGAAATTTTTCATTTGGGGCCGAGACTGACGTTCCCTGAAAATTTTAAGGAAATCGCTCGGGCGGTTCTCGAGAAAAAAAAAGAAGATAAATAGATACATAGATAGATCGTTGACACACCACACAGGAATAAAATTGTTATTAATTACAAAGGTAATTTGACCACTTTTCCTTAGGAATTGGTCATCTTTGATTGGCGATATCTCAGCCAATTTTCAACCGATTTTGATGAGTGAGGGCTTGTTTGAAAGCTGCTGCGACGTAGTTTTTTTTAAAAAGTAATTAGGAGGGGGAGGGGGCGAGGGAAAAAAACTCAAAACTTCGCCTATCGTGTCTTGTACCAGAGGTTTTTGTATGGAGGTTTTTGGGTTTGTAGACGTTTTTTTTGGGTGTGGGGACTGCGTCACGCTCTCCGCTACCGCTCCGAGCATGATTTTTTGAAAAAAAAAGTTCTCAGAAAGGAAAATTTTCTTAGAAAAAAAAATTCTCCGAAAAAACATTGTCTTCTAAAAAAAGTTTTCTCAGAAAAAAATTGTCTTCGAAAAAAAATTGTCTTCGAAAAAATTTCCTCCGAAAAAAATTTTTTTAAGAAAAGTTTTTCTCCAACACCTTCGGCTACCATCGGAACACTTCGTATCACCTTCGGTTACCTTCGAAATACTTTGTGTCACCTTCGGCTACCTTCGGAACACTTCATGTCACCTTCGGCTACCTTCGAAACACTTCGTGTCACCAATTCTTCCCACTGATTCATATAACTTTCCTGAAGAAACCAACTGTCTTATAAAGAATTTAGCAAAAATTCCAAGATGGCGTCACTTTGACAGTTGGCAGATATTTTCTAATGATACCAAAAAATTCTTCTGATGAAACTCTACAACTTTCTAGGGTAAACCGTCTCTCTAAGTAGTGTCATTCCGGAGCTAAAATTCGAAAACCGAAAAAGCATAAACGAAAATCCAAGATGGCGCCGCTATGACCGGAAAAGCGACATATGAAACTTTTCATTTGAGGCCGAGACTGACGTTCCCTGAAAATTTCAGAAAGATCGGCTGTCTAGTTCTCGAGATCGAAAATTATTTATAGATAGAACATAGAAACCAGCCAATTTTCATCCGATAAATAATTTAGAGGGGGAGGGGGGCGAGGGGAAAAAACTCAAAAGTTCGCCTGTATATGGCTCCTTGTCCCAAAGGTTTTCGTATGGAGTTTTTTGGGTTTGTGGACGTTCTTTTTGGGATGTGGGGACTGCGTCACGCCCTCCACTACCGCTGCGGGCATGATAGATCCTGTTTCGAAGAACTTCGTTCTTCGTATGGGTCTAAACATTGATCGAATGCTAATAATGGGTCAATAATATATGTAAAACTGAGAGAATTTTTCCTCTTTCAAAACTCTCATTTTACATGCGAATTCTGTATCTGGCACAGTGATGTAAGTTTTATCATCATTTTTCCGCCGAAAAGACGAATGCCTGTGATAAAGATAAGGAGAGAATTTGTTATTGCACTCGAGAACGAGCCATTCAAATAAGGCTTATTCAGCGTGAGTTTCTTTCAAAAGATAGAAAGTGGCATGTTTTTGGGATGTATGGGAGAGAATTGTAGGTATTTACTATCCCAATCCTGCAATGATGCCAACTTCTCATTTCTTTGAATATTTATTTTTAGAGTTGTTAGGTGTGCGCAACCAAAGTCATCACCTGGCCTCAGCAACGCCAGATAAGCGGATAAAGACCATAAAAAGACGCATTTACATCAGAGAAATGGTAAATAATGTTAGTAATGAGTTTAAACTTTCAATGTGTACGTTTAATAACAAGTGCATATTTCAAGCAATCAAATAAAATATTCACTTTCCATACAAGTTGTATGTGTATGATACATTTGCCGCATGAAGATGGCTCAACACAAGCAAGCCCATTTAGATATAACTTCTCTTATGTAGTGGTGTAGCTACGTCACAGCATCAGGTGATTATCATCCCCTTAACCCAAATCTGCCGTAATTTGCATAAGAAACTTCGTGCGAAAGAGAGAAAAGAAAATCTATACAATATTCCACACAAAGTTTTTTATCTCTTTCGCACTAAGTTTCTTATGCAAATTAGGGCAGAAATGAACTACATAGAGTAATAGATTTAGAGTAAGAAATTTACCATAAAACAGCAGATGGCCCATTCTATGCAAACCGTGACGCCTGTAATGTAAGTAACGCAAATACTACCTTAACCGTAGGAAATAGCGTTCAGCAGAAAATTAGATATTACAGTTAAGAACAATTTTTTCATAGAACACAACATTTGGACTCTTGGACGACTCAGGAGAAATTTTCGTTCCATACATTACACACATTTGGAATGGCCCAGATGGCGCTAAAAAAAGTCGGTTACAAAACGTTAAATTTGTATGGGGAAACTTCGTTTTTTGCGAATTATTCAGTTCGTATTTTGTGTCAACCGAACCAAGTCAGTAATTATAAAGTAGAATTAAATGAACTGCTGTCATTACTCATTTAGTCCGCTTAATTAAAAATAAATAATGAATAAATCGCAATAAACTATGTTCTCCCATACAAATTTAATGTTTTGTCATCGACGAAACGGTTGAAACTGGGGCAGTATTACCTGATGAGACGCTGACACAATCTATGGAAAAATTGCCCATGGAAAGTAGAAACGTTATTTTTAAACGGACCCTTATTTTGATAAGCCATGAATCACCAAATCCATTACGTTTTAGAGGTCTGTAATTGACCAATTCCATTAATCTTTAAAGCCAGTCTTTCTCAATTCAACTTGTTGAGTTAATCAACAACAATTTGTGATAAGATAAATATTGAATAAAAATTGTTGCACCAGCTTCAACCGATCCAGTTGTACTTATCGGGCTTAAGATGTGGTTCGGTGTAGCATTGACTATCTTGTCGTTGATAATTTGTGCACTCGGCAATCCGTTGAGTGAATTACATAACAGCGATGTGGAAATTGTGGAATCAAAGTATAAATTCGTAGAAAAAGCATTGGAGATTTCACCAAGATTTGAGCCAACCACCTATCGTCTTCCAAATAATTCCATTCCACTGAACTACGATTTAGTTATCACAACTGACATCGATAAAGGATTGTTCGATTTCTCTGGAGTTGTTAAGATTCATATTCGTATCGTGAACGAATCACAAGAAATCATCTTACATTATCGCCAGACGACAATTGATGTCATAAATTTGTTTACTGCTGACGGTACAACTATAATTGCAGAGGCTTTACTTTACGTACAAATACCGGTTTATGAGTTTCTGGTCATTACTTTACCCAGAGTCTATAATCCGAATGATGAAGTTGTGTTGGAAATTAAGTATAGAGGCGAACATCGGGCGGATGGTGGAGGATTTTATCGGGCAAGTTATGTGAACGCAGACCTTGTGAGCGTTTGGTATGCTACAACGCAATTTGAAATTGATGACGCTCGTCATGCGATGCCATCGTACGACGAGCCCGGAATCCGTGCTCCCATCCAAGCTTCTATTAAACACGGCCGCACTTACACGGCCGTTTCTAATATGGATGTCGAATCGATAACCGACGATGGAGATTACGTAATTACAAGATTTTTCCGAACGCCCAGTATTCAAACCTATTTGTTGGCATTTTTGGTGTCCGATTTCGATTACGTTAATGCGACGAACACACGGATACCGCAGAAAATCTATGCGAGACCGGAGCGAATTGCACGTGGATATGGTGACTTTGCAGCATCTGTTGTGGGACCAATATTGAACGGTCTAGAGCAACACATTGGCGTGGACTATCCCATATCGAAGATGGATCATGCTGCTCTCAACTTTTTCAATTTTGGTGCAATGGAAAATATTGGTAAATGCCGCTTGAAAATGCTTCTCAATGACAGTTATTCCGCTCTGTAAATCCAATCCGACAAAACCAAACGGTGAAACGGTGACCAGATGGCGCTATTATTTTTTAACAACTGCGCATTTCGAGCGTAGGAACGAAGTTTAAACGGAATAGCTACAACTCACTGCACCTAGTTGCAACTCACTGCACCTAGCTGCAACTCACTGCACCTAGCTGCAACTCACTGCACCTAGCTGCAACTCACTGCACCTAGCTGCAACTCACTGCACCTAGCTGCAACCCACTGCACCTAGCTGCAACTCACTGCACCTAGCTGCAACTCACTGCACCTAGCTGCAACTCACTGCACCCAGCTGCAACTCACTGCATCCAGCTGCAACTAACTGCACCTAGCTGCAACTCACTGCACCTAGCTGCAACTCACTGCACCTAGCTGCAACTCGCTGCACCTAGCTGCAACTCACTGCACCTAGCTGCAACTCACTGCACCTAGCTGCAACTCACTGCACCTAGCTGCAACTCACTGCACCTAGCTGCAACTCACTGCACCTAGCTGCAACTCACCGCTGTCATATTGAACGGATGAAAGAAATGAAATTCGGTACTCAGGTGACGGCACCGATGGAAATAGCCCGATATCTATTTTAAAGTTATCAGTATGTTGAAAAGAAACGGTATTTTCATTTCATTCACTCTTGAATTTGCTTGAGTTACCATCGTTTTATTGGAAATTTGTATATTTTCCATAGTGAGTGAGTCGAACTACATTTGGTGTTGTACACTCAAATTCTATAGCGTTTACATAATTTACAAAGTACTTATGGAATGGTCCGGCTATATAATTTCGAGTTATCGGTATGTAGTGCATTCTTAACGGCCACTCACGCATCGTTAGTCTATATTCTAAAATTTATTCCACGATTTTCGAGGCTTAGTGACTATTAGAACATGCACACAACGACTAGCTTGGTCTGGTCTTGGCCTAGCTTGGCGATAAACGAGATTTTAATCCACCAGTTTCGAGGCAAACTGACTATATGGAACATGCAGACCAAGCGGCTGTCAAGAACGTATTTTCTAACAACAACGTAAATTTCACACCTTTAAAACATCAACGGCTCATGTCAAAGTATACTAATTTTCATGACACGACGCAAAAGCTGTTAAACAAATAATCTCACTTGCTTGACCGCTTATGCTGAACACGCACGAGACATTGAAAACGTATTTTGATAAAAATTCTCTTTGTTTAAATGTCAGTTTTGACATGAGAATAATGAAAATTTGAGATAAATTAAACTGGAACTTGTCCTCTTCTGGAGCACAGCGCTCCTTTTCCGGGTTTTTTTTCCGCTCTTCAACCGAGGGGGAAACAACGCGAGGAAATGGTAGGACAGGGTCTTTCAAGATAAAATGGAAATGGAAGGAAATCAGAGAAAAAAAGATATAAAATACATGAGTTTGAAAAATTAGGAGGAAAGTAAAAGGAAGAAATATAGAAATATATGTAGGGAAATAGAGGAAATAAGTCCGACAGATAAATTCCCCGGTGAATCATCAGTGATTCCAGGGTGAATGATCAGTGATTCCCCGGTGAATCATCAGTGATTCCCTGTGAATTATCACTGATTCCACGGGTGAATAATCACTGATTTCACGATGAATCATTACTGATTCCACTATGAATCATCACTGATTCCACGGTGAATCATCACTGATTTTACGGTGAATCATCACTTATTGCACGGTGTATAATCAATAATGCCTCGGTGAATCATCAGTGATTCCTCGGTGAATCATCAGTGATTCCTCGGTGAATCATCAGTGATTCCTCTGTGAATCATCAGTGAATCATCTGTGAATTCCGGGTGAATAATCAGTGATTCACCTGTGAATCACCAGCGATTCCCCAGTGAATTATCAGTGATTCCCAGGTGAATCATCAGTGATTACCAGATGAATAATCAGTGATTCCTCGGTGATTCACCGGTGATTCATCAGCGATTCCTTGGTGAATCGTCAGTGATTCCCCGGTAAATTCTTAGTGATTCCATTGTGAATCATCAGTGATTCATCAGTGATTCATCGGTGAATAATCAGTGATTTCCCGGTGAATAATCAGTGATTCTACGGTGAATCATCAATGATTCCTCGGTGAATCATCAGTGATTCCCCGGTGAATCATCAGTGATTCACCGGTGAATCATCAGTGATTTCCCGGTAAATCACCAGTGAATCATCAGTGATTCCCCGGTAAATCATCAGTAATTCCTCGGTAAATCATCAGTGTTTACTTGGTGAATCATCAGTGATTCCCCAGTAAATCATCAGTGATTCCCCGTTAAATTATCAGTTATTCGCCGGTGAATGATCAGTGATTCCCCGATGAATCATCAGCTATTTCCCGGTGAATCATCCACGATTCCCCCGTGAATCATCAGCGATTCCTCGCTGAATCATCAGTGATTTCCGGTGAATTATCACTGTTTCCACGGTTCATCGGATTCATTGGTGTATCATCAGTGATTCCTCGGTGAATCACCAGTGATTCCTCAGTGAATCATCTGGGAATTATTTGGTGAATTATCAGTGATTCCACGGTGAATTATCACTGATTATCAGATGGATCATCAGTGATTACCCGGTGAATCATCAGTGATTACGCTTTGAATCATCAGTGATTACCCTTTGAATCATCAGTGATTATCCGGTGAATCACCAGTACTCCCCGATGAATCATCGCCGATTCCCCTGTGAATCGTAGGTGATTCCCCAGTGAATTATCATTGATTATCAGATGAATCATCAGTGATTGCCAGATGAATCATGAGTGATTGCCCAGTGAATCATCAGTGATTCCTTGGTGAATCATCAGTGATTCCCGTGTGAATCATCAGTGATTCCTCGGTGAATCATCAGTGATTCCCCGGTGAATCATCAGTGATTACCACATGAATCATCAGTGATTACCCGGTGAATCATCAGTGATTCCCGATGAATCATCGCCGATTCCTCTGTGAATCGTAGGTTTGTCTCCGGTGAACGTGCACAGATGAACGGACGGACATGAAGGGTTAAAACATAAAGATACTCTCGCTGCTTAACAAGTGGGACACGAATATCTAGTGCTGTTTCCCCTCATCGTAAACTGTTTCTGCTAAATAAAACAAAACAAACTGTCAAAATCGATGCCAGGCGAATTGAAGTGAAGTGAAGGTTAACTTCGTAACCTTGTCCCACGTCATACTCTGCTTACATGATTAGTAGACTGTTGTTACCTATCTTACCTATTTCATTTACTGTGAAATATCTCTAAGATCCTTACGTGTGGGATATTCAAGGTTCTGTGACATTAGAGTGAGACAGAGTGATTTGGAAAAATGATTTTCCACGTTGCTAATTGTAATTTCTTTCAGGTTTAATTACGTACATCGAAGATGGATTACTTTATGATCCAAATACGGCCCAAGCCTCTCAAGAAAGTCGACAAAGAAGTATCACAACCCTTGTAGCACACGAATATGTACATCAGTGGTTCGGCAATATTGTATGAACTAAATGAAGACACTGTCTGCCTCGGACAAATTGTCTTTTTTGTTTGTCAGAAGTGGAAATTACTCGATCAAATCAAGTTATTCAAAGTCAAATGATGCGCTGCTTAGAAAAACGAATGTCTGTGTAATGGAAGGAAACAAGTGCGAATGGTCGATTTCATCGAGTGATTTGTCTCTTCCTTTAAAAAACACAAAGTGAGAAGCAAGTGAGACTATAAATATTCCGAAGGCAAACAGCGTCTCTAACAATTGAAGATATTTTAATTCTTTACACTCACAACCTTTTTTTCCAACAGGTGAGTCCGGCCTGGTGGCAGTATGTCTGGCTGAATGAAGGATTTGCGACTCTGCTGCAGTACTACATTTCAGATCTCGTCTATCCCGGAATGAATTACATGAACAATTTCGTCACGGCCGCCATGCCACGTGCCTTCTCTGTGGACGTTCTTTCGCTGAACTCATGGGCAATGAATCATTACACCGAAGAGCCAGCACGATTGTGGGACAAATTTGGTGGAATTGGCTATCAAAAATCCGGTTGCGTGCTCAGAATGTTCCAGGAGGTCTTGACGCCCGCAACATTTGCTAAAGGACTGAATTATTATCAAAACGCAATGTACATGAAAGCCGCTATTCCCGACGATCTGCATGAGGGCTTACAACGCGCATACGACGAAGACTATCCGGGGAATAATTTGAATATAAACGAATTGATGCATTCGTGGGAAGATCGCCCTGGTTATCCAATGATTACAGTGCGTCTGTTGAATAACAATTTAGTGTTGAGTCAACGTAGATATCCAGGTAGTGCCGGTGAAATTTACTCCGTTCCAATCACCATAGCCACTAAATCAGATCCAAGTTTCGGCCGAACAACACCTTTGGTATGGCTTCATGACGAGGTCGATGTGTTTGCCCCAGGTCAACTGAACTTTGCGTCTGACGATTGGATCGTTTTGAATCTGCAACAAGTCGGTTATTACCGCGTTGACTACGATACCAATCTGTGGCGTGCAATTATAAGACAACTGAAGGAAAATCACAGTTTCATTCACCCGATAAATCGGGCTGTATTGCAGGATGAGATCTATTTGGCACTAACGGACTCGACCTTAAATCGAGTTACAGCGTCGGATTGCATGGACATTTTAACTTATTTTGGAAAAGAAGACGAGCCCATTGCCTGGTCCAAAGCGAATGCACTCATCACTTCATTCAACAATCGACTCTTCGGTACTTCAAGATACGGAAATTTCCTTGAGTTTTTGAGAGAAATCACAACGCCACATTTGAATGCCATTGGATATGAACGGATCGATTTTGAATCATCCGTAACAACGTCATTAAGGAATTCTATAAAATCGTGGAACTGTCTTGCCCTGGCAGATCCATGTCTATCGAATGAATACACAAAGTTTCTACAGTTTTACAACACCAACACAAGCGCTTCCTTCGACTATTGTCATGCACTGAGAAATGTCAATGGCGCTACCTACGAAGCTTTAGTGAATGGTGTGGCAAGGGATTCCAGTTATGTGACTCGTTCCAATTACCTGAATAATCTCGGATGTTCATTGAACGAGGAAGATTTGAAAAAATTCTTGGCAATCACATTGGATACGACGAATGTTTTAACAGCAAACGAACGTCAAAATATTCTTGTTAACACAATGGGAAGAAGTATTATAGCATTGGACACTACAATTCAATTTATTGATGCAAATTACGCTGCATTGACCACACTGTAAGTTATTTGTTTGCGTTGTCACAAAACTATAGTCTCCTTAGAACGCTTGAGGATTGTTAACTTAATGGCTTTAATGAAACGTCTCTGTTAGAGCTACAAACTTCGTAAATGGACGTTATCCTGGGGACAGTTCGATTGACCCTACAATTATTTCAAATGTTCTCTTGTTTCCCCCGTTGTGCCTGTGATCAAAAGGGTGTTGTATGATCAACTGATGAGCAGCAATGATCACAGAGCTGCTAATTGGACAAAAATTATTTCAAGAGATGGAAGCACTTTCTATGCTGAAATTGCATTTTCATAGTTAATATTTTGACCACTATCTCTGTAATGGCTCCACTTTCTACGTCAAAAAGGCGTTTCAATAATTTTCCGCTAGGCACCGACTCTTTCGCAGTGAGGTGTCGGATATAACTGCCATGACATTAGAGAAATTAAGTTGGTGCCACAGTCCCAGATCAATTATTTCAAGAGATGGAAGCACTTCCTTTGTTGAAATTGCAACTTACTAGTTATCTCGTTCATGGCTCCACTTTCTATCTGACAGTCTTTTGTTTTGATCTTTGCAAGTAAAACTCAATGTAAAGTTAGCTGCAGTTGCAAAAAAAAAGCTGACTTTCTCAAAGTATATAAACAGAGTAGGTAACGCAAATGGTCAACGGATCAGAGTTTTTACGGCACACCAGTTTGAGGTGAATATGTATTTGTCAAGTTGTATCGGTGACATTTTAGCATGATAATGTTGTTGGAACTGCGTTGTTTATATACAATTCTGTCATGCGTCGCATCTTGATAAAACTAATCTCCATACATGCAACATGACGGTAATGGCTCTAGGGCCGATTATCCCCAGTCGAAATATCCCCGGACAAAATGTCGTTAGACAAAGCCTGCGGCGGGCTTTTGTGAGCCTTGGAGGCGGCCTTACGTTAATGGAGCGCTGCTCCGAACCCTGCTAGTGGCTCCGCCCCTTAGACACCGCAAGGGGGCGTATTCCCCCCTTGACCCCCCTTTTCGGGGGCTGCCGCCTCTCGACCCCGCTTTTTCGTTTTTGGTTGTTTATTTCAGGCCTGTGGCGCTAAGTACACTTCACATTGAAAATTTTTAATTTTGTGAGTGTGGATATTTTGTCTGGGGATATTTTGTCCACGGGGATATTTTGGTTGGGGATATTTTTTTTTTTTGACATTCGGTCCTAGCCCCGACGGTTATATATTCACCTCAAAGTCGTGTGCCACGAAAAACTCTGCATTTGTGTTACCTTCTCTGTTTATATACTTTGGATTTTTTTAACTTTTCAATGAAGTCAGCTGATTTTGGTAAATGTATGAATGAAATCAGCTGATCTTTTTGCAATGAAGTTAGCTTCAGTCGCACCTGCAGCTAACTCACATTGAGTATTACTTGCAAATGGCAAAACAAAAGATTGTCACGCCCCTCTTTCGGATATAGAATAAGAATACGTACATATATATGAGAAATGACAGTTCTCAAAGAGCGAAAGTTCTTTCAATATTTTACTCTTTTACAGCGTAGCGCCACCTATAATGATTTCTCTGCATTCAATTCAACTATTTATTCAAGACGCGCATTCTATCGAACACTGTGGGGCCAATTTTTCATTTCTCTGCATAACATTTTGTAGTATGTGAGAAAGAGAAACATTTCTCCTCTTGTCTCTTGACTGGGACAAGCTATTTAATCATCGGTTGAGTTTCTCAGTTTAAGAGCACGTCACAAAAATGTGAGCTGTCAAATTTGCGATGTTTTTTTTAGAATAGAATCCTGCGCAAATCACAATTTATTCAAAATTATAGCTCATGTACTGTTAGAAGATGACTCTTACACATATAATAGATGAATCAGAATTCAAAAAGTTTAAGTATGAAGGTACACATTTGCTCTGAAAAAATATCGCAAATGAATTTAGAATGCGATGATTTTTTAAAGCAGCTTTCGACCTTCATACTCAAACGTTTTGAATTCTGATTCTTCTATTATTCGTGTAAGAGTCATCCTCTCACTGTACATGATATATAATTTTGAATAATTTGTTATTCACGCAGAATTCTATTCTAAAAAAACATCGCAAATTTGACAGTTCACATTTTTGCAACGTGCTCTTAAGATCACGTCTCCAAAATATTAACTGTCAAATTTGCGATGTTTTTAGAACAGAATCCTGCGTATATGGCTGATTCCAAGCAATCTATGAATTTTCTATCTCTTTCACTCTCCAACATTTGGACTATATTTGTCTCTTTCACTCTGCAGCGTTTGAAAGAGTCTCAAAAATGTAATGTGGACAGTAACGTTTTTTGTTTCATTTGCTAATGGTTTACATTTAAAGAGTGAAAGAGAAGCAGATAAAAATATGTGCCGTGGACAGTAATAGAAATAGCCATATGAGAAATTATTCAAAAATATAGCTCATGTACTGTGAGAGGATGGCTCAGGACTCTAGCACGAGTAATCGATCAATTCAAATTCAAAAGGCTTGAGTATGAAGGTCGAAAGTGGCTCTAAAAGTCATCGTATTCCAAATTCGTTTGCGATGTTATTTCACAGCAAATTTGTCATCATCTCACAGTACATAAGCTGTAATTTTCAATAATTTGTTAATTACGTAGTATTCTGTTCTTAGAAAAACATCGCAAATTTGACAGTTTACATTTTTCACAGATTTTCTTAATGTTTTTTGTTAATCTCAAAACTGTGAACTTAAGAGCACGTCGTAAAAATTTGAACTGTCTTTGCGATGCTTTTAGGATAGAATCCTGCGTAGAATCCTGTACTAGAAAGTTGCTCTGAAAAATCATCGCATTCCAGGTTTATTTGCGATGTTATTTCAGAGAAAATTTGTACCTTCATAAGCTTTTGGAAATCCGATTCATCTATTATCTGCGTAAGCGTCTTCTCAGACAGTACATGAGCTATAATTTTGAATAATTTGTGATTTACACATGATGCTTTCCTAAAAAATATCGCAAATTTGACAGTTCTCATTTTTAAGATGTGATCTTAAGTCTTCAGTTTTTAGACTAACAAAAAACATTAAGTGAAAATCTGTTGAGTACTCGACCGTACACGATATTTCATGAAGCTGAAGTTTAGAAGTTACTTGTAAGAGATTCTATTAAAAAACGACCTATGGGAAATCAGAAGTATTTTCTTGTGAACTTTTTTATGTATGCATAGAAAAGGCTTTGTGCTGTAGAAGCCAAAAGCACTTTCAAAAAAATTTGTCGGTGCTTGGGTGGCTAGTGGGAGGTGATCAAAGTCCAAAGACGAGCAATTTTCTTAATAAAATTTCTCCGGCTACGCGAAACGTACAGAGTCGTGTGAGGTGTCGTCGGAAAGCTAATTGCTCGTAGTTTCCGGCCAACACGTGTCTTGTAGAGTTTAAAATCATCTGAACTAAAAGCAGTTAAAAAAATGATAAAAACATATGCAAGGGACCCGTACGTATCAGAATAGATGTGGCAAACAGTTGATGTTACGAAAAGACTCGAACGTATTTAAGTCAATATTGCCTTAACTCTTAAGTGTACGAAATTACGTCCACATTAAATTGTATTGGACATTGCCGAGAGAGCAATATTGAAGAACCCGTCCGAAGAAACAACATAGCAAAAAATTATTTTTTTGTCTAGGGCCGATCTTAGGACCGACCTAGGGCCATAAGGAAATGCCTCGGACACATACTTCCATAGACAAAAATGTTTCCCTCAATTTGCTCTGCAACACAGCAAAAAAATTGTTTTTTAGGGCCGGCCTTAGGACAGACCGGAGGCCCACTTCAGCCCTAAGCACAGGCACCGGGTTCTTTGTTTTTGAATATAATTCGGTATTCGATTACCTGGAAAAAGAATCAACAAAATCAGTTAGGATTTATCCAATTTATGTAAGCAAACACGTTGGGCCCTAGTAGAAACTCAGTTTTAGGGTCCTGACTGAGTCCAAGGGTTTCTAATAAAAAATTTTTCTTCGATAAAACGAGAGACAGTGTCAGACCTTTCGGTCAAAAAAATGTTTTTTAAAATCGGAAGAGATTTACTCGAGTGATGTACAAAAAACATGTAGAGCGCTAGAAGAGTCTCGTTTTTAGTGCCTTAGCTAAGTCCAAGGACTCAAATCCAAAATACTTTCTTCAATAAACTGTCGGCCATGCCCAGATCTTTCAAACAAAGAAAAGTTTATGAAAATCGGAAAAGATTAACTCGAGTTATGTACAAAAGACCAAAAACCACTTAAACGGCCCTAGCTCGGCGGCCCTTGGGCCAACAGTGCCCAGATTCAATACCATAAAAGATTTTTGAATTAACTTTCAGGAAAAAAAAAGTTTTTGAAAATCGGTTGAGTTTTACTCAACTTATCGCGGTGACGGACGGACGGACATTTTTTTTATTGCTGATTCGTCATCTAAGGACCATTATCGGTGCTCCCCCCCTACTCCCCTGTCGAAATTGGGGTGGTTACAAACGTCGCGTCGTGGTAAACGCATAAGAATCCTTCGTTCTTCGTACGGATCTAAACATGACTTTTTTAACTGCTCGTATCTCAATGTAGATGTAGATGATTGAAAACCTTACCCAGCTTGGCCCGAAACTACGTGTATTGATCTTTCCAACGACACTTCACACTACCATATTCGTTGCGTGTAACTGGAAAAATTCTCATAAGAAAATTGCATGTTTTTAGAATTTGATCACCTCCCAGTAGCCACACAAGCATCGTGCAAATTTTTAAAAAATATTTTTAACTTCTTGGGACCAATACCTATCTGGTCATAAATAAAAAAATCCGCTTGAAAATGCGTCCGCTTTCGGCAGGCTGTTTTTCAAAAGAATCCTCCTCTGTGTAGTTGAAAGATTCCCAGCCTTGGGTTGAAGATTGGGTGAATGGCTGCGAGAGGGACTAGGACCGGTCTTAGGTCGGAAATAACTTTTTCTGTTGTGGAGAATATTGAGGGAAACATTAAAGTCCATGGAAGAGTGAGTCCTCAGGGGGCCCAGTATAAAATTTCAAATTCAATTGACTGTCAAAATTTTGTATGGAAATGTTAGTTGGGCGATTCCATTGGTAGGTTGCGAGGGAACCATGTGTTCTTGCAGAACCGTGCACATACGAGATTTGTGTTGTATGAAGGAAATTCCTCTATAGGTTCAATGTACAACTCCTTCATGCAAAAGAAGTCCAACCTTTGCATTCTTAGCCAGTGGAATATCCCTTTAACTGATCTTTTGCACGTAAACCGCTCGGCTTAAATAGTCAAAAAATAAAACTTCAAAAAAACTTTTTTTTTGTGAAAAAAGTTGTTTTCATTTTTTTGAAATCGACAGGGGGTTGGGAGAAGGAACAGGGATTTCCAAATTTTCCCCCTTTATTAAGTAGCGATAGCTACTTTATGTTTTCACCCTTCCTGTCCGTCCGTTCGTCTGTGTACTGCACTTCACTACACCTAGCTGCACCTTCTGCACCTAGCTGCAGCTCACTGTATCTAGCTGCATCTCACTGCACCTAGCTGCATATTTTCTTTGACGCAATTTCGTATTCTCTCAGCGCTCTCTCAACTTTATGGCGCTGTACATTGCTTGACAGATGATAATGAAAATAATTTCTCTCGACACTCTCTGCACTTTATTGATAAAAATACTCTGTACAGTTACAGGCGCCATACGCTGTCTGCGAGTGCGACAGATGTTTATTTATGGGTTCAAATTCACTGTACACTTGTACAGTTACAGTCTCGCCATACGTTGTCGCTGTAGAGATTATCTTTTAATCTCATAATCCGAGACGGACGAGTAATAAAATGTGATAGCTTAATGGGATAAAGGAATTCTCAAAATTGAGTTTTCAACAACAAAGACTTAACTCTAACAAAAAAATGTGCACTCGGCGTAAATTACGTTTAAGTTTAAGTTTTTCTGTGAATTCTATTGTTCGAACAATAAAAAAATTCGCTAAGAGGAAAGTTATGTTGCGCTGAGAAGTTTCTGAAAATACAGAGGGAACTTCAATAAGTCATCTTACATACAAGTAGGAACTCCAAGTAAATTTAAACATTTCAAGGGATTTTTTGTTTTCATCCACAGAGTCAGTTCGTTTTCCAACGTATTGGTATCACTTGCTGCGTTTGTCAATTCTGATGAAAATGTAAACAAACTGGAAGAACTTATAAGTAGAGCGTTGGATAGTGCCACCTTCATCAATCCTTCTCAAATTCGAAGCGTTTACGTCAATAACTTCAAGTGGCAAGAGGATAATTTCGAAGCGATCGATAATTGGTTTACTTCGCTCACAACGACAACCACCACAACTGCACCCACTCAACCTACTCAGCCGACTCAGCCTTCTCAACCTACCACTCCTTCAAGTGCAACTTCAATTACATTATCTTTTGGAATTTCCGTAGCCTGTCTGACTTTAAGTTTATCAATTAGTTGAACAAGTTTTCTTGGAACAACATGTTAAAAAAAGAATTTAAAATTCATCTCTCTATCTTATCATCCAAAACGTTGCCTCAATAAATTAATCAAGAATTTCGTATCAGTAATTTGTAACCGTAATTTCCAGAGAACACTTGAGAGAACATAAATTGGATGGATTGCGTGCACAAGTGTGTTAGCCCTTCGCTGATGTTATTTTTATTCAGAGTAGACGCATGGGAAGACAGAATCTCCTCTCTTCTAGTAGTTTTTCCAATACTTACGACGGTCAGGCCGACTTTGGAACGGCCGTTTTCAGCTATGTAACCACTTCACATCCAGTCGTGTCCAGCTCGAATTCACCTATAAACTTTCCGCTGTAAGTAGGCGAACTCTCTCGAGTTCAGTTCTTTCTGGACAACACTATCCAACACAAATCCTTCGGGCGTCTTTGTGCCTTTCGCTCAAAAAATAACATGAACCATGGATGCAACGTTTGTGTATGATAATGGTTGTTGATTGTCAGGCAGGGTCTTATTCTGAATTCTCTTTTGGGGGCTTTGACTTTGCGTTTCCTCTTTTTCTTCTGGAGAAAATTGTAATCCTAAATACTAAGTAAGTGTTACCAGCACTTCAACACATTAAGGCTCTAGGCTAGACATGACTCCAGAACTGGACTTATCTGCAGCGAACGTTTTCCACCTGGTTACTCCCACAGATCTCAGGGAGATAATCGTGTGTATGGCCTCATTAGCCCTCAACTCTAGGTCGGTACCTTACCTGTTCAAATTCATGAATTTCTACGTTTCAACCCAAGATGTCCAAGTCATTTGCGAAACCAATAAATTGACAGGATTAGGTGGAAATGGTGCTACTTGTGTGTATGCCTTACGTTCTGCTGCTGCTTCTAGAGACAAATTCAAAAATAACATCGCGAGCGTATATCCTCGTCGAATTCCGAGATTCCGTCCTCAATATCAAAAGTGTCTGACAAGTTGCTTCGTATTCTTATTCGGCCCACCGGGAAAAGATACAGAACCTTTGGTGGTCACCGGAAGGGAATTTTTCTTCTCAATTAAGGGTTTTTTGAACAGGTCAGGCACTGGCATAGATGGACTTTTGCCACAACATTTGAAAGATTTAACATTGCCGTCATCTGGTGAGGCAGGCGTGCGTCTGTTAAAAGCGATAACTGGGCCGACCAATTATATGCTCTCGGGGAAAGTGCAATCCAGATTTATTGAAATCATGTACGGCGCCTCCCTAAACTGGCCAGTGCTTCCGTTCGGTCAGACATGACATCAAAATTTTGCGCCAAGACAAGTCGGCTATAGCGTCAGAGGTGGATGCGAGAGCGTTGTAGCGGATTTCAAAATGGTCATTATTGAATGCGACAAAATTGGCCTGCACATCAACCCGGACAAATGCGAACTCTACTTTTGTTCGGAAGTGGATCAACATCTTGTGGATCAGTTTAATGAACTATCACCTGGCATCTGTATAGTTAACGAGTTTACCTTGCTGGGTGCGGCCATATCGGACAACGCTCTCGAACGAATTTTCGAAAAGAAGTTAGGCGAAATGAAGCTGATGTTTGAAAGATTATTAGAATTAGACAATTATCATGTCGCGTTCTACATCTTGAAGAACTGCTTTACGCTACTGAAGTTAGTCTTTCTGTTGAGGACAACACCAACTGGGAAACGCAACGACCTTGTCAGTGAGGTGAATAAAGAGATCAAATCGGCATTGCAATCCCTAACAAATTCCAAATTTGACACGAATACATGGATCATGGCGTCGCTTCCTATCTAATCCGGAGGCCTGGGGGTTCGGAGAGTCTCAGATAAGGTTTTACCCGCCTTTTTGTCATCTGCTAATGCAGTTACCCAGCTTGTTAGTATTATGTTACACCAACCTTCGCTGCAAGTTGAGGACATTACTGACTATGAAGATGGCCTAAAAGAGTTGAGAACTTTGCATCCAGAACAGTCCCAAGCCGAAATACTATCACTACAGCGTCAATGGACCATTATTACAACAGAACGGTTGGTGAATTTCGAACGCGACGTCGACAGGGCACGGTTCTTAGCACTTCAGAGGCCAGAGTCAGGTGCTTGGTTGCATGCGTTGCCATCGCAATCCATCGATACACTCATGGACAACAACACGTTCCGATCGCTGTTGGCCTGCGTTTGGGAATCGACATCTGTGTACCACACATCTGTCGCTGCGGCCAACAAGTAGATCAAAAAGGCCACCATGGACTGAAGTGTCGGAAAAGCGCAGGTCGTCATGCGAGACATGCAGAACTGAACAACATCATCAAACGTGCGCTGGAATCGGTCGATATTCCAGCAAGGTTAGAGCCTGCTGGCCAAGTCCGCGAAGACGGTAAAAGGGTCGATGGCATGTCGCTGATTCCGTGGACAAGGAGTAGTATGGGACGCGACGTGCGCTGACACTGTCGCTCCTAGTAATCTTCGCGCAAGCTCAAGGTACGCCGGAAGTGCAGCAGAGCACAAGGATGAAAACGGCGAAGTACAGTGCGTTGATTATTTAGGGCTTTTATTTTGTCCCTTCCGCCGTTGAAACGCTAGGGCTTTGGTGCGACGAGGCTATCCAATTCTTTGAAGCATTAGGCCAGAAAATTATTTCGGAGTCCAACGAACCCAGGTCGAAATCTTTTTTAAAGCAGAGAGTAAGCATGGCCATTCAGAGGGGCACTTTTACGACGTCACGTCACTGTACCCGAGCGTACCGATACCCTTCAAGTTAGGTATTCTTATGAATTGGTTGATCGATGTAGGAGTAGCGGGTACCTTAGCGGAAGCATATTCAGAGGTAAATGGTACATACAATAGGAAGGGACGAGTATAGGTAATTTGCTATCAAGTTTCTTAGCCGAACTATTTATGTGACATTTCGAAACGAAAATAGGAACTCAATCCCAGAACCCTAGGTTCTACACAAGATACTATGACGACATTTTTGCAGTCCAAAATGCCCGTATGTTCGACTCAGTCAAAAAATTCTTCGGAAAATTCATGGACTCGATAAAGAAAAACGCTATTAAGTTCACCGTAGAGCGACAGGCCAATAATAAATTGCCTTTCCTAAACGTGATGTGTGAAATCAAGAATGTTGCTAACGAAGTGGATGTCTACAGAAAGCCAACGAGTACAAAGAAACGGATCACAAGCGATTCGTTCCACGACCATCAGCATAAAATGTCAGCGAACCATGCCATGGCCCATTTCATGGTGAACATCTCTTTAAGTGACGAGAAATAAGCCATTGAAATAGAAAAGATCGTCGACATTGGAAGAGTCAGCGGGTACCATGAGTCAACAATACTGAGCATCATCAACAGACACCGTGAAGTAAGAATGAACCGTAATATATCGACGTTTTACGATGTACTAGAAGAGACAGACAAACGAGTCGCACTCTTGACCTGACCTACACAAATCAGGTGTTTACTAGATAAGGTGTGGCTGTTTGTACATAGGACTGACAATTCGCAAATTATTTGAGCGATTTAATGAGCATATTAAGTCTGCGAAGGTGCGAAGTGGAAAAAAAAGACAGCAATAGGCCGACAGTGGAAGATCGAGTACTATGAAGCCATACGCATACACCGACATAAACACGAAAACCAGCTGAGCGAAGACTTAAGAAATATAACATCGCCACTACATTTTCACGACAGAGCATAGCGATTCCTTGAAAACTGCCGTACTCCGATTTGCCACTGTTATGTTTGTGAAATGAATGAAACACAATATTTCATTCTATAACAAATTTAATATAAAAATAATATTCGCGTGTTAACATTTGGAGCGTTACGATTGGAATGAATATCCGTTCTATGCGTTTAACAATAAAGATTCATTTCCCATCGTTCCATTTTCCAGTGTTGCCAGTTCTATACATATCAATATCCCCCTTTCAAAGGAGACTCTGCTCTTATAATAATCTATTTTCTATTATAATCATATTTTATATAATATTTCGCTTTTCTTTCTAAAATAGGTCTAGTTCTATTTCCTTGATCTTCAATTTTTTCTGTATCTATTTTGAATGTAACTTTTTTATCATTATGCTCTGAATTTTCTTTAGATAAAATTTTCTTATTTTTAAACAATACTCTTAAATTAGGTTCGTGATGAAAATTACTTAAGGTTGATGATCTAATTTGATTTTCATGTACGAATCTAACCTTTCCATACAGTTTAATCAAATATGTGAATCTGCTAATTACTTGCAATATTCTAGCAGGTATCCATCTTATGTGATATTTAAAATGAGTTCTATACATAACATTTTGATGCACTTGATATTTGGAACTGCTCTTAAAATTATGTTTTATTTCATTTATTTTCACATTACTATCTATTGTTTCTTTATTTTTACTATTAACTAAATCTAATAAAAATTTAGACTTAAATGCAAATATTAATTCATTTGGAGTTTTGCCAGTAACTGTAGAAGGTGAATTGTTGTGATATATTTTGAATTTTTGCACCTTTTCCTCCAATGACATATTCATTTCATCTACACAAAATTTAAAAAAACATTCTTTAATGGTACGTACAGACCTTTCTGCCTGACCGTTTGACTGAGGATGGTAAGGTGGTGAATGTGTAAGTTTAATTTTATGTAACCTGCAAAAATCTTCTGAGCCTTTCGATTGAAAAGGTGGACCATTATCTGCTACCAACTCAGTAATCAGACCATAGATACAAAAGAAATTCACTAATTTTTCTAACACTTTTACCAAATTAGTGGATTTCATTATGTAAACGTCACAAAACTTAGTGTGCGCATCACTCAAAATAAAAATTTCTTTCGCAGCATACGAAAAGAAATCAATATGCACTCTTTGAAACGGATATGAAGTTTTTGGCCACTTGCTCTTGACCACTTCTTTTTTCACTGGCTGTACTTGTTGACAACTCTTACATTTTTTTATATAATTATCAATATCTACATCAATGAGTGGCCACCAGACGTAGGATCTAGCCATCATTTTCATCCTTACTATGGCAGTATGACATTCATGTAAACATTTCAATACACTCTCCCTTAACACTTCGGGAACGACTACTCTGTTCAAATAATATAGAAAATTATCTTCTGTAGATAGCTCTTTTCGCTTATTGAAATAGCTATTTAATTCTTGATTCACTTATTTGGCCATCCTTTCATAGTGTGTTCATAAGCTTTGCTAACTAAAGGATCTAGTTGAGTATTGTCTTGAATATCAGCTTTATCTACTGGGATATCTACTCCAAAGTTTATGAAATGAATAGCATCATGCTCAAGTCCAGTGCTGTCATCTAAAGGTAATCTTGACAAAGCATCCACATGACCCATTTTTGACCCACTTCTATGCCTAATTTCATAATCATACATTGACATGGTCACTGGCCATCTTTGAAGTCTCGCAGCTGCAACAGCTGGAGTCTTTTTATTAGGAATGAAAATTTCCCTTAAAGCTTGATGGTCTGACGAATAAAAATTTCTGACCGAAAATATATTTATAAAATTTTTTCACTGCAAAAATTATTGCAAGTGCTTCTCTATGGGGTTGTGAATAATTTTTTTCAGCAGGGGAAAGGGTACTGGAAGCAAACAGAACCGGTTTTTCTACACCGTTTACTACATGTGACAAAATAGCTCCTACCCCATAAGGACAGGCATCCGCAGCTACTATTATTGGCTTTTTTGGATCATACATTTCCAAGACTTGATTATTTGTTAAAAGTAATTTACTTTTTTCGAATGCCTTCACACACTTATCAGACCATACGAATTCTTTATTTTCTTTTAATAGTTCATATAAGTCATGAATTTCAGTGGATAAATTTGGAATAAACTTTCCATAATAATTTAGAAGACCTAAATAAGATTGCAACTGAGCAACGTTCTTTGGAGCTGGTGCCTCCAATATCGCCTTCACTTTTTCTTTATTTGGAAGAATTTTATTATTTTCGATTATGTGACCCAAATATTTTACACTAGACTCTAAGAATTTACATTTTTCAAGATTAATTCGGACATTCTGTGTGTTCAATCTTTCCATTACTTCTAATAGTCTCCCTTTACACTGCTCTTCGTCTTTACCTCCTATAATAATATCATCAATAAAACAATTTATTCCTTCTAACCCTATAAGAATTCTATCCATTATTGACTGAAATATAGCAGAAGCACTGGACACCGTCCATAAGACGAGTACAAGCAAATAATCCTTTGTGAGTATTCACGGTAAGTAATTCCTGAGACTCTTCCGACACTTTCACTTGCTTAAACGCTCCCTTTAAATCCAACACACAGAAAATCTTACAGTTAGACAAGCTTGCAAAGATGTCATCTACTCTAGGCAGAGGATACTGATCCGTCTTAAAAAACTTGTTTACAGTCACTTTTCCGTCTATACAAAACCTTAAACTCCCATTCGACTTTACTCTTACGACTAAAGGTGAAGCCCAGTTTGAATATTTTACAGGCTTAAAAATGTTTTGTTGACACATCTTGTCGATTTCATTTAACACTGAATCTTTTAATTTAAAAGGGACTGTGTATG
>WJQU01006391.1:0-13470 GCA_029228625.1 Pseudolycoriella hygida
TTCGGATTTCGAAAAGGGAGATCGGCGATTGAGGCCATTAAAAAAGTCATAGAGACCACCGACAAGGCGCGGAAGCAAAAAATACGGGGTAACCGCTTCTGTGCTATAACGACGATAGACGTTAGAAATGCCTTTAATAGCGCAAGCTGGATAGAGATAGCCAAGGCGCTACATGTCATGAGAGTCCCCGATTACCTCTGTAGGATATTAAAAAGCTATTTCGAGCGACGAGTACTAACGTACGATACTAATGAAGGGAAAAAGACAGTCGACAACACAGCTGGAGTACCACAGGGATCCATATTAGGACCAACGCTGTGGAATGTTATGTATGACACAGCGCTGAGGCTGAAACTGCCAAGATGTGCTAAGATGATTGCTTTTGCCGACGACTTGATCCTCACGGTATCCGGAACGTCGAAGATGGAGGTAGAGGTGGTTACGATGGAGACGCTAGAAACTGTCGAAAACTGGATGACAACGGCGGGCTGAGGCTGGCCCACCAAAAAACTGAGATCATGCTAGTAAGTAACTGCAGAAAAACCGAACGAATCATTTTGAACATTGACGGGGAAGAAATCACATCCACTCGCCAATTAAAATACCTTGGAGTTGTGCTGGACGACCGCAGAAATTTTAATAGCCATGTGGACTACACGTGCGAAAAGGCAATGAAAGCCACCGCAGCATTGGCCAGAATAATGCCAAACGGCTTTGGATCGCGCAGCAGCAAAAGGAGGCTCCTTGCAAGTGTCACCCTATCGATATTGCGCTACGGGGCACCAGCGTGGATACAGGCGCTAGATACGAAGAGGAATCGGAGAAGGCTTAATAGAGCCCAGAGGCTTGCAAGCATAAGAGTAGCAAGCGCATATCGAACAATATCCTTAGAAGCGGTATGTGTTATAGCCGGGACGATGCTCATATGCATAACGCTGACAGAAGACAGTGAATGTCATAGTGTAGTGTCATATACACTAGATCCCCAACTAATTAACAAAGAGAGTAATAATACTCTCTCAACATTATAATGAATGTAAGGAATAGAATTAACAGATTAAATAAAAGAGTTGATTAAAAGCCTTTGGGCAGAACAGTCGTGTTTAATTACTCTACATGGCGACCGTGAGTTACTCGAATTATGCAAACTCGTATTAATTGTTTAAACTGTTTAACTAAATTAATATAATAATATAATATAAAGTCATTTAATTGAGTACGAATAACAATATAATTAAATTATTAGATGAAATTAAATTTAATGAACAGTGAGTGAATAAAATTGACAATGGGAAAAACAATCTCAAAGCCAGAAACGGCCGAAGCCGATGGGGTTATGTCTAATGCCGATATAGCGTTACTATAATAGAAACATTCCAAAATCACACGTCAATTACGAGTCTCCTATTGATAATCATTGTGGTTATTTTGTTAATACATCTGTTTTACAAACTCTACACGTTAAATAGTAGACGCATAATTAAAAATGAGCGTGCAAAGTCAACAATGCGTTTACATGAGGTTTAAAACAACACATTCACAGTGAATAGTAAGGAACACTTTTGAAATCTAATAGTTACAATATGCAAATAAAGACTTAAATTATGTGTTGCGAAAAAGATGAAAAAAAAAATAGACAATATCGATAGCTGAATGACAATCAACATATGAACATTTGGAATGAAAAAAAAAAAGTTGCTACACTTAACAATCAGACAAGAAATTGGGAAATTTGAAATGGAAATAGACCCGTACTATTGGACATTTGTTAAACCATCTCAGTCATCATCTACCTCCGAAAATACATCAGGGTATGTTACTTTGCTTATTAATGTGATCATTCAGTTGATCAATTATTTTATGGAGTGAATTAGTGAAAACGATAGAGAATTACCGTGAAATTATTTATGAAGATACTATAAATTTTGATGTATAATCAAAAAAAAAAGAAATAAAATAATATTTGAAAAAAATGAAATAAAAGAACCAAAGAAAAATATACGAATTAATTTTGTTGAAGAATTTTTTTGTAACATGATACATTTGAAATGAAATAAGTTTAATTGTTGAATTGGATTGAATTAACCTGAATAATATTTTTTTTGTGATGCAATTAGCGAATTTTGTTTGTGGGAATTTTTATTTGATTTTAGTTTAATAGCAATATCCCATTACAAGCATTTTGAATTTTATTATTTGATTTCGATATTTTGTTACAATCTTTTGTTTCGAATATGAGTTGTCATCTGAAATATGAAATGGAACGAGTTTCGTAATGAATTGAATGCGAAGGTAGAGGCTTATGATAAATTACATAAGTGTCTAAGACAGACGAAGACGCGCCCTGTACGACAAGAAACATTTGAGTCAAACTTGAAGCTTTTGATACAAACATATAATGACGTTACAAAATTGAATAGGTTGGTAATTCTTAAATTGTCTGAAGAGCAAAAGAATACGATTTCATATAATCATACTGCTTTGAGAGAAAAGACAGTAAAACTTTTTGAATTATTGCAAATTACGATTATTGTACCGAAGGCTTATGGTTTGATAGATCCAAAAATTAAGAAAGAGAACGAAACAAATTCATCAGACTCCGACGACGAATTATATACAGACTCTGAAATGACTATAACGGCGACCGAATTCCTATCCCTAGTGGGTAGAACAATAACCAAAAATTATGCGGGAGATCCATTGGCGTTAGCGCCCTTTGTGAATTCGTTTAAAGGTAATGGCTGGTGATACCCATGCTGCGTGGTTGGTGACCATAATAATGTCAAAATTAGAGGGTAAAGCTTTAGAAGCAGTTCCCGAAAACCCTGAGAACATTGATAAATTGATATCTTCTCTACAGTCTGGCATTAAGCCAGAATCATCGAAAGTAGTTGCTAGTAGATTACTGGGTCTTCGTTTTGATCGTTTCAAGTCTTTAGAATTTTCAAAGCAAGCTGAAGAATTGGCAGAATCATTTCAGAGATCTCTGACCTTAGAGGGAGTTTCTAAAGAAAAAGCGAAGGAAATGGCCGTAGAAAAGACAATAGAGTTGTGTCGTTCGAACATTCGCAGTGATTTGGTTAAATCCGTACTAGCAGCCACTCCATTTACTGACGCAAAGGAAGTAGTTGCGAAGCTTATTTTGGAAGCGGCAACAGAAATCCAAGAGAAACAAGTACTTTCTTTCAAGGCGCAAAATAAAAAAGGTAAGTTTAATAACAATTCGCGTAAGAACGGAAAAGGAGAATTTCAGAACCGTAATACTAACTCTCGGGGAAACGACAGAAGCGGTGGATCTTCGGGAGGGAATTGGCAGAAGAGGAATGACGGGCGGCAGAATAGCAAAAATAAAAATCAAAATGGTAATGGCAGTTACCAGAGCCGATCTGCCAGGCCTATTGGGGCGTCGGAAAACTCCGAAGCCCCCCAGTCAGGTCAGCTGGGGGCAATGACACTTTTCGGACGAACCCAATAGAAACCAACCGAATCCATGCGATCAATCCATCATATTCAGATTATGTTATGTTACGAACATCGATTTCAAAATTAAGTTGTACTTTTCTTGTGGATACACAAGCCGACGTTACTTTGTTGAAAGAAGGAGCAGTAACTACAGATATTGACTTGGACGCAAGTAAAATCATTAAACTTACAGGCATTACGAAACAACCTATATTTTCTTTAGGGTGTAACTATACTGATTTGATCAGTCCCGATTTTGTGATTAATCACCCGGTTCATATAGTTCCAGACTCTTTCCACATACCTTCAGACGGTATAATTGGAAAAGATTTCCCGAAAAAATTTAAGTGTAAATTCGATTACGAACGAATGTTGTTGTCTTTTTCATTAGACGGATCGAAAGTTTATTTACCTATTTTGGAAGGACCAACGGAGGATGTGGTAGTATTGCCAGCAAAGTGCCAAGTGGTGAGAAGGTTTCAAGTGAATGACTGCGATTCTCTTCAATACGTAGATTCCCAAGAAATTGGGGAAGGAGTTTTTGTGGCACGTACGATAGTGGACTCAAAGAATCCTCTTATCCGAGTGTTAAACACGGCAGACAGTATACAGATTATTAAGAATGATGCTTTGCAAGTTGAGAGCTTGTCAGATTACAACGTCTACACGTTAGAAAAAGTCAAAAGTGACCCTGGGTCCAGCAGGACCACCGAACTATTGAAGATTATTGAAAAAAGTACACCCCTGTATGCTAAAGAAAAATTGTTGCCATTGTGTGCAGACTATGCCGATGTGTTAGCGTTGGAAACCGATCGTATGACTGTTAATAATTTTTATATGCAGCGATTGAGAATTAAGGACGATGATCCCATATATGTTAAAAATTACCGTCTTCCTCAGAGCCAAAAAGCTGAAGTACAGCGTCAGGTAGAAGAATAACTACGGCATGATTTTATAGAACCGAGTGCCTCGAACTATAACAGTTCTATCATATTAGTCCCAAAGCCATCATTGCAAGGAAACAAACGGTGGCGCATGTGTCTCGATTACCGTCGAGTAAACAAGAAGATAATAGCGGACAAGTTCCCGCTGCCTAGGATTGATGATATATTAGACAGTTTAGGCCGAGCTAAATTCTTTACCGTCATCGACCTCTTTCAGGGATTCCACCAGATACCTCTCCATCCAGAATCAAGAGATATAACTTCTTTCAGCACAGATCGCGGATCTTATCGCTGGAAAGTTTTACCGTTCGGACTAAGTGTATGTCCAAACTCATTCTCACGAATGATGTCAATCGCTTTCACCGGGATAACGCCGGATGAAGCGTTTCTCTATTTGGACGACATCATAGTAATTGGTGCTAGTGAGGGCCACCATTTGGCAAATCTCAGAAAAGTTTTTGAAGTGATGAGAAAGTATAATTTGAAAATTAATACACAGAAATGCAAGTTTTTCTCGCCAGAGGTTACATTTCTGGGACACCGTTGTACTGCTGAGGGTATTCTGCCAGACGAATCGAAGAAAGAAGCAGTACAGAATTATCCGGTACCAAGAGATAAAGAGGCGGTTCGCCGCTTTGTGCAGTTTGCAAATTATTATCGTCGTTTCGTACGGAATTTTTCAGTGATAGCACGACCCTTAAATAATCTTTCAAGAAAGAACGTGCCTTTAGAATGGACGGACGAGTGCCAAGAAGCCTTTTTGTATTTAAAGAAAAAGCTATTAGAACCTCCTATCTTACGTTATCCTGATTACGACAAAGAATTTTTAGTGACCGTCGATGCATCTAAATGGGGTTGTGGTGCAGTGTTAAGTCAAAATCACGACGGACATGATTTACCAGTATATTACGCTTCGAAAAATTCTCTGATGCAGAGACTAAGAAATCGACCCCAGAACAGGAATGTTTGGCAATTCATTTTGCCCTTATTCAATTTAGACCATATGTTTATGGTAGACACTTTGTGGTGAGAACGGATCATAAATCGTTGATTTATTTATTTACACATAAAAATCCCTCACCAAAGCTCACGCGAATTCGTAAAGAAATTGAAGATTTTGATTTCAACGTAGAACACATAAAGGGTAAGGATAATGTGGCAGCGGACGCGTTGTCACGAATATCTATTGAAGATCTAAAAGACCTTTATGGGAAGGCGTCATGCGTATTACCGGTGAAAACCCGTTCAATGGTAAGAAAATCTTGCCAAAATTCAGAAAAATATTCAACTCTTCGCTATAGGAGCGATGATGAAAGTGAGATCGCAGTGGTAGAGAAATTAAATGCCACGTTAGATAAGAGACTCCCTCGTTTAATGAGTTATTTTGAAAGCCCAAGGTCGGGGCACGCTTTGAGAATATGTCTGAGGATATATTTGGGCCATAAACAGTTAGCTACTGTTCTGATAGATGATGTGATAGCTAATGACATGCACACTCTTGAGTTAGTATTGTCTCGTTTGAATGAAACGGCAATCCGTCACAAATTCAATAAAATTCAATGGCCATTAGATGACGTCATACTGAAGAATTTTTCCATGGAAACTTTTAAACACAATGTCAGAAAGTATTGACACACCTGCAGGTAAATTTGATAAAACGACCTATTCTGGTGAGCGACCAGAATGAACGAGAGAGACTCATGTCCCAGTTCCATGTTGATCCAATTTTTGGAGGACATTGTGGGCAAAAGCGATTATACGCAAAGCTTAGAAGCTATTATTATTGGAGGAACATGCCTCGCGATGTAGCCAGATTTGTGAAGAGCTGCGATATCTGTCAATTGACAAAAGTTAGAGCTAAGAATAAAGAACAATTACTTTTGAGCCCTACACCGCAAAAACCATTTGATACATTGATTATAGATACCATAGGTCCCTTACCTGTATCTAGTAGAGGTAATAGATATGTATTAACTTTGATGTGCGATTTGTCAAAGTATTTAGTTACAGTTGCAATTCCAAACAAGGAAGCTTCAACCATGTTTAGAGCGATTTTTGAATATTTTATCCTTATATATGGGCTGATGAAGGAGATCAGGACTGACTTGGGAACTGAATATGTGAATGCGATACTTAAGGAGCTCTGTGCACTGCTGAAGATAGAGCATAGAACTTCGACCGCAGGTAGACATCAAACGGTGGGAACGATTGAGAGAAATCATCGTGTATTTAACGAGTACTTACGTTCATACATAGCGGATCAATTAGATCAATGGGAAGACTACTTGCATTATTTTACATTCTGTTATAATATTACAAATAATTCAACTTTACAACATAAATACACCCCGTTTGAACTAGTTTTTAATAAGCGTCCCATCATGCGTAATGAACTTTTAAAAGGTAAAGTCGAACCAATATACAATTTTGATAACTTTGTGCGCGAAGCTAAATATCGATTGCAGACAGCTCATATCCAGGCAAAAGCATTGATTGATAAAATGAAATTAAGAAACAAGATTTATTTTGATAAAACAGTTAAACCGTTAGATATTAAGATTGACGATAATATGTTGATTACGAAAGAACCATATGATAAACATAAGGAAATATATGAGGGCCCATATAAGATCCAAGACATTCAGAATTCAAATGTAATATTTTTCGATGAGAAAAAGAAACTGTTAAGGACACTCCATAAGGACAGAATCCGAAAGGTTGAAAGAAGTTGAAATTTAATGAGAAATATTTTTTTTGTTTAACCATATTTTTTAGTATAAGTTCAAAAAAAAGGGGGTGGAAGTAGCTAATCCACCATAGATTAATTATATCAAAAAAAAAAAAAAAGAAAATAAATGCTATTTAGAATTGATTAATGATTATTAACCAAGTTTTAAAAAAGAAGGGAGGTGTAGTGTCATATAGACTAGATCCCCAACTAATTAACAAAGAGAGTAATACTACTCTCTCAACATTATAATGAATGTAAGGAATAGAATTAACAGATTAAATAAAAGAGTTGATTAAAAGCCTTTGGGCAGAACAGTCGTGTTTAATTACTCTACAATAGAAAGAAGAGAATGGAGTGTCAAACTAATTAATTTATTTATTTATTTCGTCAATGGCCTAGGCCCCCTGACTACTTACAATATTATACATTGGCAATTTAAATAAATTTTAACTAAAATGATGTTTTACGCTGTCGTTGTTCTATCTGTGTTGTTCAGTTTGACTGACTTAATGAATGTATGTGTCCAATGATTCCCTGAAAGAAAAATGATTAGCGATAACTAGTCGACTAGACTAGCAGATGTTTGCACAAGTCGAATAGACCTGGAGTTTGTTTTTCAAAGTCGTGAGACTCGATTTGGCTAATCATATTCTGATTAGAGTGAGAACCATTGGTTCACTGCAATCAACTGAAAGTGGAAGTTTGAGGTTAGGTTGAGTTAAATATTAAAAATCAAATTAAAATTACAACAATCACGATAAGTTACTCGTCGAAGGAAATACGATAACAAAATCAATAATTCAAAAATTCATCAGTTTTCTAGCGTTTTATGAATTCCCTAACGGTGACCGTGTCAGGCCAGAGCTTACTATTGACCACCGAGTTAAACAGTTCTGATCTAACGGTGACCTTAAACGATACCGTGTCTAAATCGACATAGGGTGAAACCAGTTTTTTGCACGACATTTCTTCAATCGACGCTATTACGTTATTCCTGAGTAGATAATTACTCACATCGTCTTCGGTAACTGACGGATGTAAGTTGGACACATAAGCAATCTTGTGTGTTTCTATCGGCGATACAACACTTCGTGGAGTAGAATCACTATGCGGTTTAATAGGTGAGACATCGTCTCCAGCGGACACTTTTTCGACGATTGACGATGAAGTTAGCACCTCGGCGAAGGAACTAGAAGCTGATAGACTTACCGATGGTTCAGTGGGAACTTCTTTAAAATCTTCGGAAAAATACTTTGGATCGGTTTGAGCAACGTCAGATTGTTTTATTACAGGTGAGGTCATCTGGTGCGATTCATTTGGGCATGGTGAATTACATAACCGACTGTTGGACATCATTACAATTTTTCGGAGGACTGCGAAAGTCATTGGTTTTTTTAATGTCATTTTTGACGGCCGGAGACTTAGTAACCAAAAACACGGAACTTGTAGTCGATTTTGCACTATGAATCGGCTTACGCTTACGATTGTTCGCAGCAGGAAGTGAACGTTGAACATAAAATCGCGATGATGTTGGAACATTTGCAGTGGAATTGAGTTTATTGAACAGAGGAGATGAAACGTTGGACGAGCTTATTTGCATAATGCAGCTATTACAGAACCATTGAAGATTCGGCATTTGTCTATAATGCAACAGAGCATCTTTGTTGAAATTGACACATTCAGCGTGATAAACTTGTCGACAAATTCCATCACAAATAATTTTGTTTGGATTGTCGTTTCGGAAGCCGTTACCACACACAGTGCAATTGTTCATTTTTTTAATTCAATATTCAGCTGGAATAGAACAATAATAAACGGTTTAATTAATAGACGTTGGAGGCGAAAAATCGTCAAATAATTAAATGACACAGCAATACCGACGGGATAAATTAGTCAACAAATGTGACAGCGCGCGCATTTATTTAAATGAAGTTATGTTTGCGCAAGCTTTTACGTTATCACAAAGCACAACACAATATAATATCTGTCCACAATTACAAAATGCGAATTAAAATCAAACAAAACTATTCGAAACTACAACACGGCATGAATTCACTAATCGGTTGCACAAAAACTACCAAACTACCAAACTACCAAAACAGTTAGGACGAAATTAAGAGCCGAATCACTGAGACAGTGGCAGCAAGAGTGGGACTCCTCGGACAAGGGAAGGTGGACCCATAGACTCATACCAAAAATAACGACATGGGTCCAGAGAAAACATGGAGAGCTTAATTTCCACCTGACACAGTTTCTGTCTGGTCACGGATGCTTCAGGAAGTACCTGCACAGGTTTGGATTCACGGAGTCACCTTTCTGCACGACATGCGATAGGCACGAAGAGACTGTGGAGCACGTGTTATTCGTCTGCCCCCGCTTCGAACAAGAACGAGGAGAGCTGTTGACTGTGAGTAGGCCAGGTGTAAGTGCCGAAAACATAATATCGGAGATGGGCCGCGATGAGGAGGTGTGGATAGTGGCGGATAATGTAGTTGCGAAAATAATGACGAAGCTGCAAATTGCATGGAGAGACGATCAAAGAAGACTGGCAGTTGACCTAAGAGAGTAGGTGCGAAAGCACAGCTCCTCCCCGAAGTAATGCTGTGATGCGGTTCCTCCCCGAAATAATGCTGTGAGGCGGTTCCGGGGAGAAGAGAGCACGAAGACTAAGGAAGAAGGTTTTAGTTGGTAGGTCATTAAAGTTAATGGAATCCAACACTACCTTGGTTCAGAAAGACCGGGTGTCTATGAAGATTTCCTCACCCTTATAAAAAAAAAAAAGACAGACAGACAGACAGACAGACAGACAGAAGGTGTCAAATGGTGTGTTATGCGCAATATAGTACTCTTTATGTACCTCTGTCCTCTATGTCCCTGACCTCTGTGCCTCTGTCCACCTACTCCTACATCCTACCTACCCGTGGTGACACCTGTTATAGTGAGCAACCCCATGAACGATCAGGTAACCAACCCTGGTGTAGTAGTGTGGGTCACTTAGCTGAAGGATGAGGGGGGCTGTCTTCGGGTAGTACCTAGACGCTACGTTTAGGGAGGGTCGAAGACAGCTAGGCGCTATTAAGATGGGATGGCGACTTAGCATGGTGGCGGAGGATCTCAACGGTAAGAGACAACGGCAGCATGCACAGTCCTAGTCAGATGGACTACCATCAACCAACAAACAAACACGGATGGAGTGCTACGGGCACATTAAGGCCAACGCCAGTGAGGTCTTAATTATGGCATACTGGCAAAGCATCGAACACGGACAATGAATTTGGTTAAATGGTTGTGATGAGTAGGCAAGGAAGGGTGGCACTTTCACGAAACGGCTAGTGGGCTAATACCATGGTTGCCCCCGTCCCGGTAAAACCTTGGCAGGCCTCCAAGTATGTTCGAAAGCTCGTCCTGTGAAAATAGGAGGTGTAGGCTCAGATGAACATTCCTGACTAATACCGATCTGGCTCTGAATACGGTGCCCCATGAAGGATCGTATCAACCCTAGCATGGCCTCACTGCTTGCATAGGTAACCATGGGATCATGAAGGTAACTACACTACGAGATGGAGATAGCGGTTTGGAGGGGGGACTCAACAAAATGGAAGAAATGAATAACAATGACAGCAAAAATCAGCAGACAAAATCAGAGGATCAGCGGATAAATCAATCGGAGATATACGGCGTGTTCGCAAGAAGCGCGATGATAACGAGGTCGCCCGTGAGAACAAGCGAGGAAAGAACAAATGCGCTTCAGACCAGCGATACCGGCGAATCGAAGATGACAAAATTGGAGCAAGCCAAAAGAATGGTGAAAGAGTTGCATGAATTTATTCAAGATAAGAATAACGTGCATAAGGACATAAAGAGGATGGTGGTCAATATTAGGGCCTGCTTAAATGATGTGAAACGGGAAACAGCTGACAAGAAGGAGAAAACAGACGGAGATGCCGAAGTGCTAGCTACCCCACTCTCCTCAAAGAGAAAACAAACGCCGGAGGTTACGCCCACAGCAACAAACGCGGCGAAAAGGAGCAAAAAAGACAAGAAAAATAACGAAAGGACCACAAGGAGACCAGATACACAAACACCGAAGCCTAGTCCTAATGAGTGGAGAGAGGTGAGAAACAAAAAGAAGGAGAAAAAAAAAGAGAAGCCGAAGCTTAAAAGACTGAGACCGAAGGCTGATGCTCTGATAGTGGCGGCGGAAGAAGGAACAACGTACGCTGAAATCCTCAAAAAAATAAAGGACGACCAAACTCTCAAGGACCTGGGCGAAAACGTCTCGAGAATAAGACGAACGCAGAAGGGTGAAATGTTGTTTGAACTTAAGAAGGGCCCAGAGATTAAAAGTGCAGATTATAAAGATCTAGTCAAGAGATCACTGGGCGAGTCAGCAAAAGTGAGAGCGGTGTCCCACATGGCCACGATCGAATGTAGATATATGGACGAGATCACGACAAGCGAAGACCTTCGAAAAGCTCTGAAAGAGCAAGGTAATATAAATGACGAGATAGAGTCAATGACGATCCGTATGAGGAAAGCGAGAGACGAACTCCAAACGGCGGAAATAAAACTCCCGGTGGACGCAGCGATAAAGATTTTGAAAATCGGAAAGGTAAAGGTGGGCTGGACCGTATGCCCGATAAGGGTAACCCAGCAGTTAGAAAGGTGCTTCAAGTGCATGAATTTTGGACACCAGGCAAGGAATTGTAGGGGAGAGGATAGATCCAACCTGTGCAGGAGATGTGGGGGAGAGAACCACCTAGCCAAAGATTGCACGAACCCGCCGAAATGTCTGCTGTGTACGTCAGGCATTGAGGTACACCGTGAAAAAGTGTACAGAGGCAACAAGACAGATGACTCATAGAGGAGAGCGAAGATGGAGAACCGGAAATTTCGATCAAGAAGGTTTTAAGGAATATCTCCAATCAAAAGACGATCACGAAGAGAAATCTGCAGAAGAATTGACGAAAGAAATGGTGAATGCATGTGACGCGGCGATGCCAAGAAGGGTGGAACCGAGGAATGGGCGAAAACCGGCATTTTGGTGGAACGACGAAATAAGACTTTTGCGAACAACTTGTTTTAAGACAAGAAGTAGGATGCAAAGGGCCAGAAACGAGAATGTTAGAATAGAGAGGTCCGAAGAACATCGTAATGCAAAACTAGCACTGAAGCGAGCAATCCGGGCGAGTAAGAAACTGTGCCAAGAGGCAGACACGAACCCGTGGGGCAAAGTGTTCAGAACAGTAATGACGATGATGAAAGGTACATTGGGGCCAAAAGAAAAGTGCCCGGATAGGCTAGGTGTCATAGTGAGAGAACTCTTCCCACAGCACGAACAGATCACATGGCCGCAAACTCCTTATGACGATGAAGCGGAAGACAGACTTGAACGGTCGATCACTGTAGAAGAGATCCAGATGGGTGCACAAAAGCCAAAAAATAACAAAGCGCCAGGACCAGATGGAATCCCCAATATAGCTCTGAAGACAGCAGCATGCGCAAAGCCTAACATGCTCAGATTGACAATGCAGAAGTGCCTCGACGACGGATATTTTCCTCAAATATGGAAGAAACAGAAGCTGGTCTTAATACCAAAACCAGAGAAACCGCCAGACAAGCCATCATCATATAGATCTATATTCTTGTTGGACGGGTTGGGAAAAATGCTGGAAACCGCGATCCTGAATAGACTAAGAAAACACACGGAGGGCGAGCACGGACTGTCGAACGATCAATTCGGATTTCGAAAAGGGAGATCGGCGACTGAGGCCATTAAAAAAGTCATAGAGACCACCGACAAGGCGCGGAAGCAAAAAATACGGGGTAACCGCTTCTGTGCTATAACGACGATAGACGTTAGAAATGCCTTTAATAGCGCAAGTTGGATAGAGATAGCCAAGGCGCTACATGTCATGAGAGTCCCCGATTACCTCTGTAGGATACTGAAAAGCTATTTCGAGCGACGAGTACTAACGTACGATACTAATGAAGGGAAAAAAACAGTCGACATCACAGCTGGAGTACCACAGGGATCCATATTAGGACCAACGCTGTGGAATGTTATGTATGACACAGCGCTGAGGCTGAAACTGCCAAGATGTGCTAAGACGATTGCTTTTGCCGACGACTTGATCCTCACGGTATCCGGAACGTCGAAGATGAAGGTGGTTACGATGGATACGCTAGAAACTGTCGAAGACTGGATGACAACGGCGGGGCTGAGGCTGGCCCACCAAAAAACTGAGATCATGCTAGTAAGTAACTGCCGAAAAACCGAACGAATCATTTTGAACATTGACGGGGAAGAAATAACATCCACTCGCCAATTAA
>WJQU01006401.1:0-10000 GCA_029228625.1 Pseudolycoriella hygida
GCCATAGTACTATACAAGACCCTATTCGCACTGCGCTGTGACTATTCTCTCTGCGTGCAAGTTGCATTTACTTTTATTGTCTGTGTAATATTGTGCAAATAGCTCTCACATGACTCATCGTACAATGTGCGAATAGTCCTTATATGGCTATTTGCACAATGTGCAAATATTCATTATATGGCTATTCGCACAATGTGTGATTAGACTTTATTTCACTATTCGCACATCGTGCGATTAGACTTTATTTCATTATTCGCACATTGTGCGATTAGACTTTATTTCACCATTCGCACATTGCGGCGTTCTTTACTATCCAAAAGTTTATTGTTCTCGCTGAACCCCCTTTCAGAACGACAAATCCTGACCAGCTTCACCAATGTTTTAAATTTGAAATTTCCTTCCTCGTTCTTTATTTTTCCAACGAGTGACCAATAGTCTTCGATTGTTAACGCGTTCTCCAGATCGGTCTCGGGTATGTAGAATGTTTCTGATTGATAAACTTTGTATTCGCTCATTACTTCGCCGGCGAAATATTCGGGAGTGGATTGCGTTAGATTTGTGATGTGCAGTACTTGGGCAATTTTAACTGCTACTCTTCGAATCGCCGGAGCCGAAGTCGAGCTCTTCCGCTCGTCATGTTGGAGGAACATTAGGTCTTTTATGAATATTGACTGATGAGGCAGATGTTGCTATTTGCACAAGAGATGAGCGAAACTGTAGTTTTAAGTGATCAAGATTCTTAAAATATTTCAGGTGATTTTCTCAGAAATAGATCAAAATTTAGCGTTAATTTAGAAATGTGGCATAAATTCGTCACTTTTATAGCAGACATGTTTCTATCCATTCTATATTTTAACAATCCACGACAAAAACTTTAGCTGATTGGGACGTTTACGCCTCTTCAGTGTACCTTTGTCAACAACGGATCTATTAAGTCAAATAGTTTCTCTTTGAATAATCGAACAAACGAGGTGTATATAAGGGCGCAGACGCAAAATAACCCCGGAAAAAACAACCACCGACATAATAACCCCAAAAAAAATTTCAGGACAAAATAACCCCCGACAAAATAACCCCCATTTTTAATTATATAAACCGACAAAATAACCCCAAGAACAAAAAAACCTCGACATAATATATCCAATTTTTAAATAAACACAATTGTTGATTGGACACCCTAAGAATATTGAACATCAAAGTCAGTAAAAAAGAAAGTACAACATTTATAGACTGGGCGTTGTATGATATAATAGAAATTGGTAAATTGATGCGGTGCAAAACTTGCAATTAAAAAAAGCAAGGCGCCGCAGGCCTTAAAATAAAAAAAAAAAAGCGGGGTCGAGGGGCGGCAGCCCCCGCGATGGGGGGTCAAGAGGGGTATAACTCCCCTTGTGGGGTCTAAGGGGCAGAGCCCCTAGCGGGGTTTGGAGCAGAGCCCCATGCACGTTGGGCCGCCTGCAGGGCGTAAAAAGCTCGCCGCAGGCGCGGGGGTTTAGGGGGCAGAGCCCCTACAACAAAAAATAATTGCCTTGCGAGTTGTATGATATAATAGAAATGGGTAAAATGATGCGGCGAAAAACTTGAAATTAAAAAAAGTAAGGCGCCGCAGGCCTGAACCCTTTAAAAAAAAAAAACGGGGTCGAGGGCCGGCAGCACCCGCGATGGGGGGTCAAGGGGGGTATAACTCCCCTTGTGGGGTCTAAGGAGCAGAGCCCCTAACGGGGTTTGGGGCAGAGCCCCATGCACGTTGGGCCGTCTGTAGGGCGTATAAAGCTCGCCGCAGCGTCAACTTGTTGTAAGGTGTACAGGCTGTTCATTAGAAAATAATGCATACCGTTTGCCCAATAAGTTTCAACTATGAGTATAGGGGATACTTTGGGGTTATTTTGTCATTGGGATATTTAGTCCGGGTTATTTTGTCTGTGTGTATAGGGGATATTTTGGGGGTTATTATGTCCGGGATATTTTGTCCGGGGTTATTTCGCCCTAGAGCCGTATATAAGGCTGCATATTCGAGATGATTACTCACTCAATATGTGACCACGGTGATATGCACATGGTCCTGCGACAAAGATGCACTGAAGAGGCGTAAACGTGCTATGATGGAGAATCCACTTTTGGTGTAAAATGGTTTGGTGGATGTGTTACGACGGAATATAGAAAAGGTTTAAAGTATGTGTCCGTTTTTCTTAGGTTTGTCGAATTTTTAAATGAATCAAGATATTACGTCATGTGTATAGGTTTGAAATTAAATTGATGAGTTAGTTTGATGTAACAAACATTTGGTAGCTACGATAATTTAAAGTTTTGAAAAATTGTTGGCTATTCCCACAGCTCTCGTACAGACACAACAATAGAAAGGCAATGGTGCCGTACATTCACTCTCTTCCGAATTCTCTCAAGTGAATCTATCTATTCTTAGACATTTGCAGTGTCTTTTAGTACGAAAAACTTCTATTCAGAATTTTAAAAAAATTGATTGAAGTTTTTCACACATCAAGACACGGAAAAGTCGTTCTAGACAATTTTCCTTTTTGTTTTCCAGGGCTATTACAATAATCCTGAAGCAACCTCTCAAGCATTGGATGAGGAAGGTTTCCTCAAAACTGGCGACATTGGATATTTCAACGATGAGGGCATGTTGTTTGTTGTCGACCGTAAAAAGGACATTCTTAAGTACAAAGGAATTCATGTAAACCCATCGGAAATAGAAAATGTTATTGAATCCATGGAACAGGTACAAGCTGTTTCGGTGGTCGGTATTCCAGATGATTTGTGTGTTAATTTAATAGCAGCGGCAATTGTGAAACGCAACGGCTTCGAAAAGTTAAATGAAAAGGATATTATCGACTATGTAGCAAGTAGACTTCCTGAATATAAACAACTCAGTGGTGGAGTGTATTTCTTTGACACGCTTCCAACTACATTAAGCGATAAAGTTAAAAAGAGATCAGTGTTGGATGAAATCTTAAAATTGAAGAAAATTCAAAAAAAAAGATTATAAAGTATTCGAAACAATATGAGTTTTAATTATAAAAATTACCCTTAACCCTTAGTAAGAGAAAGTTTTTGTGTAAACATATGCATTGGGATCTGTACGCATCAGAAAAGAAATATTGGCTTATGAAATTACGTCGACATTAAATTGGATTGGAAATTGCCGAAAGGGCAATATTGAAAGACCCGTCCTTTTTTTTGGCTGGAGTCGACCTTAGGTCTTAAAAAGAGGTCTCGGACAAAGTTTGGCTTCTTTTTCTCTACAACATTGTGCATGTCGTATCCCACACCCGATCCCCGAACACAGGACAAAATATGGTCTTTATGAACCAATCAATAACATGTGCACGGCATTTAACCGCTTTTCACTACTGTGGTTTCTAAACATACCACGTGTATCGTTCAAGATGACTATCAGGAAATTGAAAATTACGTATAAACTGAATGGTAAGACCAGAATTCTATAAACTGAACTTTGGGTTCTCTCTCTAATCAGAAGCTGATTAGTCAACTCGGGTCTCACGACTCTCAAATGCAACTCTAAATCACATAGACTTGCAAAAACAGCTAGTCTAGTCAACTAGTTTTAGCTAATTATTTTTGTTTCAGGTGAACCAGGTGCACGAGACGTTGGTATTTGATGGAACATCGGGCTATTTTCTATTTCAGTTTCTATTTTAGTCTAATAATTGATTCCTGTTTTAAGTATGATAACTTCAACTTAGAATTGTATAATTGTTAATAATGACGATGAGCAGAGGTGGCAAATTTTGTTATCGATCATCTCCATAATATGGAGGGATAGAGATTTGTTCAGGAATCTTTTCGTAGAAGTTGAGTACTGGTCATTACTGAGGAATGTTGACAAAAGATTTATCCTCCAGAATACGCCATCATCTTCCCAGTTCTAGAAATTTATAGTTTTCAATACTTTTCATAACATTTTTGTGTTTTTGAACTCGAATATGCCGATGAATTAAATTGTTTGTACCCATAGACGAATTATGAATCCTATGCGTTTGTCATGAAGTTTGTAACCTTTTGATTAGAGTAGGGAAGTAAGGGGAGAGCATCGATCATGGTACTTTTAGATGCCGAATTGCAAAAAAAAATTTGTCAGTCCGTCCGTCTGGGTTTGGGATAAATAGACCAATTTGGACGAAGGGCCGCTGAGCTAGGGCCGTTCAAGTGGTTTTCGGTCTTATGGACATAGCTCGAGCAAATCTTAACCGATTTTAATATTTTTTTTTGTTGTAAAGGTTAATGAATGTGATACATTTGATGGAAGTAAAATTTTTTGAGTTTGGACTTAGCTAACCCCAAAAAAGACGTCGTTGCGCTATTGAATTAAAACCCAAACTTATTGGGGTTGTTTTTTCCGGCGATATTTAAACTATTAGGCACTATTAGGTTCGGGAAATTTTGTCCGTGAGGATATTTTTGCCGATTTTTTTTGTCCGAAGATATTTTGTCTGATCACCCAACTTCTGAGGTCCCAGACATTCCGGTCGAAGCCCGGGTCACCACGCGATCTCTATAATACACAACACCACACGACACTACATCTCACTTTGCTACACTACATTTGTCTTCGTTCCTACTATATGCTTGACGATACGTGGTAATCTAAATCGGCTTAGGGTAAAATTTAAGTTTAGTGCCCCCCTCCCGGAGGGGGGCAAAGGGGTGGGGATCGATAGAGGGTGATGCCCTGATCACGAATATATACTTTTCTTGCGGCGCCCCCCCCCCCCTTTGCGGTCTAAAAACCGACATAAATTAGAGAAATATTGCCGAAAATGATGTGGGGGTTACTGCCACATCATAAATATTCAGTTGAAAAGAGGAGGAGTGGAGAAGTACAACGTCAAACATATATAACTTTTTTAAAAACCAGTACTGAAGTCCACTCCTCCTCTTTCAACTGAATATTTATGATGTGGCAGTAACCCCCACATCATTTTCGGCAATATTTCTCTAATTTTTGTCGGTTTTTAGACCGCAAAAATTTTGAAATTTGAAAACTTTAACCCCCCCCCCCTCTGTCCAAAGGGGGGGGGGCGCCGCAAAAAAAGTATATATTCGTGATCAGGGCATCACCCTCTATCGATCCCCACCCTTTGCCCCCCTCCGGAAGGGGGGCACTAAACTTAAATTTCTCCATTTTTTTTCGATAAATTTAGTTTTTCTAAGGCATTCGTTCTTCTACGAGCGACATATGGAAATAATGCGTTAGTTTTTTTATGTTTTGATTTTGATCACAAAAAATCACAAACTGACTGAAAAATCGCATGCAGTCAGTTTTTCTATCAGTAAAACGAAAATTTTAAATCAATTTACGAAAACTTAGAATCGATTGATAAAACAACTAACGCGTTATTTCCATATGTCGTAGAAGAACGAATGCTTTAGAAAAACGAAATTTTCTGGATTTTTGTGTCGCTGGTTTGGTACAATTAATATAACTGATGTTGTATTGCCTGCATTCAACCAAAATAACGAAACGAAATTTATCGAAAAAAAATATTAAAAAGATTCAGTTGAATGGTTAATTAACGATAAAATAATGATTAATAAATTATGAGGTTTTTCAAAAAAAGGCTTCTACAACGAACTTTTTCTATAACGAACAATTGAATTCCTTCAGAGTTCGTTGCAGTAAAATTTTATTGAATGATACTATAATTCATAATTGAGTTGTTTTACATCCCGGGCGAAGCCCGGTTAACCACGCTAGTAGTTAAAGAGTTAAAAAGTTAAACACTAACAGCCACTTACTCGTCATTTCCGTACGATTTGTATACAAAAGATTATGTTTCCTTTCGAAAAATTATCTACGGCTGTATACCTTTTACTGACGGTGCGCACTAAATAAGCATGACGACACTCAGATAGTCATAAAAATGAAAAATGTAGTTTCAACCATAAGGGAGCGTCCATAAATGACGTCTGCATTTAGGGGGTGGGAGGGGGGTCATGAAAAACAGACGAAAACAGACACACAAGTCATTGCATATTAACGTGCGTACCTGAGGATTCTCTCTACCGCACGACCCCCGTGGGTGAGGAATTGAGGTACGCCCAATTAACGCGAGTCCCCGAAGTGACTCTCCCTATTACGGTAAGGCCGGTACAACCTCCGCGACCTGGATAAGGCCCGGAATACTATCATCTTCCTACTGAATTTTCGCCAACCTGGTTGCCCACGAACGACTGGGGGTTCAGTCACCCATTTCAAAACGCAAGCTGATCTGACCCAGCTCACTATGTCCCACAGCCCCCGCGTTGCAGCGCCACTAGGCACCTCAACCAAGTGCTGGGGCCGGATGCGACCATCTCGTATGACACACTACACCCGGGGGCCCCCAACCCGGGGTACCGAATTTACCCTCGGTGGAGGCTTTCGCGTTAAGGCTCTTAACCAAACCACTTCGGTAGGGATGTGCATCGCATCCCTGACACCGCTGAGCCGGCTCGGGAAACCATGGTGTCGCTACTTACCAGTGGACCAACGGCTCGAAGAAATCAAACACCGTTGGCGACCCACCCCTGTGGTCAGACGAAAACAGACAGGGAGGAGGGGGTGTTTGACGAAAACAGACGTCATATTCGGTAATGTCGCTCAATTTGAAACTACCACCGTTTTCATGATGAAAGCCGTTTCTCTAGCACACCATAGTTGTCCCATCCCATTTTCGAACAAAAATTTTATTCGTCTTATCATTTCGAGAACTACAAAAATTGTAATTTCTCGATATTCAAACATAAAAACAACAACCAACGATATTGGCGATGAAATCACACTATTGGCTTTCGTATTATGACATTTTTCTTTTCGCATCAATATTGCGTGGACTTTCGCACTATGCACGAACGCATAACTTGACTTTTTTTATTTTCGGTTCTCGAACGGAGTTTGAAAATTACAGTTTTCGCGTTCCAGCAATAGAAAAAAAGAAATTTATACAAGTAACGCAAGATCGCAAATGAGTGAAGTTTTTGGATATTTTCGCAACTCGCAAAATTGCCTAAAGTAAATCTTGGAAAACAGATTCACAAATAACTTTTTTTTTTTTTAAATCAAAGAATCTTCAAAAATATCGCAAAAAGAGGACGAAAAAATGACGTCTGTTTTCGGGGGGAGGAGGGGGGAGGTATGGAAAACAGACGAAAACAGACAGTGGGGTAGGAGGGTGTCAAAAAAAGCCGAAAAAATGCAGACGTCATTTATGGACGCTCCCTAAAAGGGGTATCTCATAGTTTCTTTGAACTGAGGAAATGGTAAAAGAAATCACACGGCGTTTATAGTAAACATTTAACAACAATTTTCGAGTTCGATTTTTGAACTAAACCGGAAAACATTTTTTTTTAGATACGATGTTTGTGATTGACACGGCAGATTAGCAATTATAATTGCCCAATTTAGCAATTCTGTGGCAGAAGAATCAAGAAATTCTCTCCAAAAATTAACAAGTGCTTTTATTTTTATTTTCTTTTTTGCAACCTTTTCCCTCAATTTTATTTTTTTCTTTCAAAATGGTTGAATCATAAAACATTCTTGTAAAAACATGCCAGTATCACATAAAAAAAAGAGAGGGACGCAAGTGTCATAATAAGCAACGCAAATTCTCACTATTTAAATATTAGTTCGTTCGGTGGAAAGATCTTAGATAATAATGCATTTGCATATTTCAAAAAAATGTGCTGAGATTATAAAGTAATATAAAGTACAGTAAAACTCAAGGACATGCCCCTTATACAATTCTTCAAAATGAAAACGGCAGTGATTTTTGCAAAGCTACCTTAGTTTTGGGAAAGAAATTTTTCATTTTAACAATATTTCTTATTGTACTATTGTGTTAAAAGAGCACCTGCTTATTGTGAATATTAGAAATATTAATGTTCAGATGATATTTTCCGCAATTTTGTTTTCATCTTTCTAACAATTTTTTCATTGTTGACCTGAAAAGAGTTATGTATTTTTGATGTAGGAGTGTAGCGGGAAATTCACTTTCATACAAAAATTACTTATATTAGTCTTGAGTAGCCCTTTCCATCGAATTTTTCAATTTAAAGAATTAAATATTAATCAACTGTTAACGTTATTGTAACGATGTGCTTTAAAAACTGGTGATGTTTTTCAGAAAATCATCTTTTGAAGATTTCAAAAATTAACGCAACAGAAAAAGCGAGAATAACGTGAGTTATGTGCTTATTGCTGCGTTTGTGACCATTTAGATTTCTATCGCAAAGCTGTTAATGTCCGTCCGTGAGCATGATCTTAACCGATGATTAAAATTCCTTTCTCCCTTGGAAAAGTGTCTGAAAATTAGTATTGAATTCGAAGTCGAGCCAAATCGGTTGAGAACACTTTCTAAGATATGGTCGAAAAATTGTTCAAAAAAGAATGTTGATGAAAACTTATGTCTATCTCCACGACATTCACACATTTAAGCCTAAGCTTAGGTAAAAACCGGTAAATTTTTTATATTGTTTCTTGTATTGAAGTTAAAGACTTTGAGTGAAGGTATTCTGTTTTAGTCTTCATTTCCCCTGTTTGGCTTAAAAATATGTGCCCAGGTAGCAACGCTGATTTATCTGGAATATCGTCGCTCATTTTAAAATTTGGGACAAAGACACGAAAAACATGCAAAAAAAGCCTTTTCCGATTCAACATCACGTTGGTATTACCTTCATCGTGCGCGTCAAATAACGCACTCAGACCAAAACCCTTCTAATGGTCGCTTTTCGTGTCTCATTATCTTAAATTATCTCAACAAAGAAAATTTGAATGTCGTTTGATCGGTTTCTTTCCAGTTTCCCTGATGTAATCATACTCTTTGCGAGTGACGTATTATGTTTTTCATGCTTCATAGCAGGGCCAGTATACTAGACTGTTCTAAACAAGGATTGAATTTAAAAGCTTACTGTTAGAAGTAACTAAGAAATTATATTATTCTGGGGAAAATGCGCACACATTCAAAGAATATACTTCAGCCAAAAATTACATTTTCAAATTAGCGACAACATTTACAGCAATTTGGCGCTCAGTATTTGACGTTATAGCAGAATTTTTGGTTTGATTGCAAAATTTGTTGACCAACTATATGCAAAATTTGGGATAATATCTCATTGCCAACTTAGGTAAGCTAAATTTTGAATGAACGATTCGCTCTAAAAACTTGTATTTAAGGCTTCTTATGTTCGAGAACATTACAAGATGTGTTAAAGAAGGCCAAAAACTTTCTCAGCACACCACTTCCGTTACATTCACACCATACAACAAAGAAAATTAAAAGCTCGAAGCTATTTATTCCATTGGAACATGTTCAAAGATATCGAATTCTTACACTTGCATGAAAAAAAAAATGTTCAAAAGTCAGGTCCTAATTTTGGGATGTCCTGATGGCCACTTACCCATTTCTATGTCAAAACTGGAAAATTGGCCATTGAAAACTTTAAGCAAATTTACTCGAAAACTTCAACTTATAATGTCGAAATCAAGAAGTAAAACAGCGCTTTTTAGAACAAAAAATTTACCGAAAAAAAGCGGTTATGGAAATCCAAAAACCTGTTTTCGGTATTACCGGGTCTAACCGGTTTTCAAACAAAACAGTCTCTAGCCTTTGGACTACATCCTAGACTTGTCCAATATTCAGCAAAAATGTAGGGGAAAGTTGTACTTAATCGGCTCTGAAAGACAATTTTTCTCGTAAATGTCACTGGAACAAATTATTTCAGTTGCGCCGAATTCAAATCGATTGTCAGCCGAATGTTCGATTTTAAGTCGGCGCAACTCAAATAATTTATTCCGAGCAAAATTGTCTTTGAGAGCTGATTAGATACAACTCTCCTCTACATTTTTGCTGAACATTGGACTAGTGTAGGATGTAGTCCTAAGGCTAGAGACTGTCTTGAAGACCCAGCCGACGAAACGCCGGCTCACGGCTTTAGTCTACTGTCAAATCTTAGTTAATTTTGATGATTGCAATTACTCCGACAA
>WJQU01006402.1:0-10000 GCA_029228625.1 Pseudolycoriella hygida
TCAGCGCATTCCAAGTTCGTTTGCGATGTTATTTCAGATCAAATTTGTACATTCATACTTAAGTTTTCTGAATTCTGATTCATCTTAAGAGTCATCCTCTCACAGTGTATGAGCTATAATCTTCCATAGCTTGTTATTTACGCAGGGCTATGATTAAAAAAACATCGCAAAGTTGACAGTTCACATTTTTGTGACGTGCTCTTAAACGAACGAAGATCATCGCTTTGTTGAAGCCTGGGAAAAACGAAAAACTCGCAGGAGCTACCACTCCATAGCGTTACTGTCAGTGAAATTCAAGTTGCACAATAGTTTTCGACATCTAGAAGATAATTCCACGGGATAATATCACTCACAAATTACATAGAGAACGGTTTCCGGAAGAAGTTGAAAACGGGTGGCGTGTTTATCGATTTAACAGCAGCATACGATACAATATGGATACAAGTTCATCAAAGCCGTACCGTGTCTACTAATCTGCAATTTGCTTGCAAATATGCTGAGCGACAGACTGTTCCAGATATTCGTGAACGATCAAAGTTGCCAAGTCAAGAAGTTCAACAACGGACTCCCCCAAGGATCGGTGCTGTCAAGCTTACTCTTCAATCTGTACATCCACGACTTACCACCATCCACGTCAAGAAAATTTTTGTATGCTGTCGGAAGATATGATCTCATTCGTACGTTACTGCAAACCATGGCGACTAATACCAAGCACTACGGAGACCGTATCGTCCTGTTTTCATTTAACGAATCAAGCGGCAAGTAAGGAATCGGATGTTATGTTCGATGGAGTAGGATTGACGCATGATCACACTCCAGTGTATCTCGGCGTTAAACTAGATCGCTTTATTACTTATGCTAAACACGCGGACAAACTGCAAACGAAACTAGGAACCAAGAATAATCTCTTGAAAAAATTAGCCGGCACATCGTAGGGAGCAACAGCGGCATGTCTGAGAATTTCTGCATTGGGACTCGTATACTCGTGCGCCGAATATTGTTGTACGACATGGCTTAACAGTGTTCACGTATCGAAAATAGACGTCGAATTAAACAAAACCATGCGACTTATTACTGGCGTAGTCCATTCAACTCCCCTAATCTGGCTGTCGGCTCTAAGCAACATCGCGCCGCCACCAATTCGTCGAAGAAAAGCACTGCGAACTATTTTCACCAAAGTTCTCGAGAACGATGAAATCCCGCTACAATACGACGTCCAGACTGCGAAAATTCAAAGGCTGAAGTCGAGAAAACCATCAACTAGCACAGCGAGAGAACTATTGGCAAGTGGTTTTGATCCCGGATTGGAGTGGAAAAATATTTGGATTGAATCGAACATAACGAGCTCGATATTCGACTCAGGACCGGACATGGGAATTGGAATCACATGCTCTCCAAATGGGGGTTTGCAAACGATCCAAGTTGTCCATGCGGACAACCACTCTAAATGATGTTCTTCGATTGTCCACTTTACAAATTCAACGGGGACGTTATGGACATAGTTAACTTGACGGAAAACGCTATAACGTGGCTTCAGAACTTGCGATTGTAGTTGTGTGTATTATCCTGATTGTATTTTTTGTTCCAATTTCATTTCATTTTCATTAATCAAGTTTTATTTGTACGATTTTGAGGCGAAATAAAACCATACGCTAACAATAATAATTTTTGTAAAATGAGAGCGAGAAAATATACTTTGAAGTACGGCTAATAATCGTTTTGTCAGAGGCAAAATATCCCCCATCGAGGGAAATGTCGTCCGGCTACAATTTAATATCTCCCGTTCGTTGGGTGAAAATATCCCTGAGGGACCGTTCATAAAGGATGTCACGCAAAAAGGATGATTGGTCTTCCTAGACCAGCGTGACAGTCTGTGACAGGAACAATGTATACTCGATGCATTTTTGATGTATGAGTGTTGTAACTGTTGTATTAGTGATATGTTGTTGTTGGTGTCTCATATTTGATGTCTTCATGATATATGAATTACATGTGAGATTCCACTACACTTGTATCACATCACTTGTATAACACTAACGCATCACCAATACAACAACAGTATATCACAAATACATCATTATCACTATCACTAATACATCACTAAAACATGATAAATTTGATGTATGTTTGGGTAAACTTGATGTATGAGTGTTTTAAAGGATGCATTAGTGATGTGTTGCTGTTGTTTTGGTGTTGTTTACTTAGTATGTTAGTGATGGACGAATCGCATGAGTAAAGTATTCAAAAAATCACTAAGGAGGAAGGTAGGACTCTAAGTGAAGTGTAAAAGTTAACGGGATAGCTGCTGAAAAAAATCGATAAAATTAAGCAAAATAAACGTGAAAATTGGTTTTGTTTTCAGATTCCAAAAAAAAAATACGTTCATCGAATAGTTTTAGATAATTGTTAACAGAACTGTTTGAAAGCCTGGGGCTGAAAAAATTTTCCTCAATTTTGGGGATCAACGGGTAATAATCTTAACAGAGAATTTATATCTCTTCCCTCACCCGCACTAAATGCTATCAAGTCCACAAAGCACGAAATGAAAACGAAAATACCTAAAGATACCTGCGAGTTTCAACAAACCTCAAGGTTCGTCTCTATTTTTCCCGGAAATATAAAGCGAACCCAGCATATTGGTAGTCATCGTCAAGAACGATGAAGATTGTTGAAACTACTGTTTCGTTCAATTGAGGAATTGGTTTTTCTTTCAACAATAGCAAAAACGCAAAAATGTTTCAGAACTTTTCGTCCATCCCGAGTTACTACACTTGACAACTGTCGAAAGGAAAAGTGTTGCTCGTGGTTTGTTCCTCAAATCTTTTGGTCTTTCGATGAGATCTTCTTATTTGTTTTGTAAGCGTGGATTTTGTGGGGACAACGAAATCGGTGCCGAATTTTTACCGTATTGGCCGCAACAAAATTCACATTCGCTAACAACAAGCAACATCAGAACAGTTATACCAAACAAACAAGGGAGAAATTATTGTTTCCATCGATCAGTTTACGGATCCACTGTTTGTTTGGATGATGGTAGCCGCCTGTGGCCCGGTCTGATAATGTCTCAAGCAACTTTTGAACAACAAAACTTGTCTGAACAACAAAATACCATATCTTAGGCGCTCATTTTGAGCCTCACAGTGAACACGTTTTCCTAGTAAATGCAAATACAAACCGTGGGCGCTTTGAGACTTGAATTGACGATATTATCCTCTTATGGACGATATATTATTGTGTCAGTGGACGACATTATCGTCTCATGGACGATATTATTGTGTCAGTGGACGACATTATCGTCTCATGGACGACATTACCGTCTCATGGACGATATTATTGTATCAGTAGACGACATTATCGTCTCATGGACGATATTATTGTGTCAGTGGACGATATTATCGTCTTGGACGATAATCCACTGGGAGATTTTGCCCCTCGCCGTTTCACTCCTAATTGTTCTTTGCGTGTACCAGCGCTAGTGACATATAAGTGACGTCAAATGTTTGTGAGTACGGTTTTTTTTTTCGTAACAGGCATCTAATGCCGTAACTACCCAGTTTTTGAAGCTTGGGTCAACTTAGGGACGTAGTACAATTTATAATTTCTTAGAGGAAAATTCTTCGTTCCGCGGAGGTGGAAGTCCAGTGCGTTCCATGAGACGGTAGCAGTGGACATCGAAACAGCGATAAAATATATGAAGGATTTTGACACATAACACATTAACACATACACGGAACAAAATTCATGGATCAAACAAACCGAAATCCATAAAATCTGATTTTTCCACATTAAAAGACCCAAAATCAAGAAATGTTTTCTATATGAAAGGTGATACTACGAAGAGCAAATAGAAGAGACGATAAAAAATAGTACATTCAAGGAGATAAAAAGAAATCCTCTTACAGGAATGAAGAAAAAAGCCGGTGAAATTATAAAGCCGATAGAATCCACATATCAAGTGCCAGAGTGGAAATTGAGATTATCGAACCCAAGACTTCCAATGATTTACGGTTTACTGAAAATTTACAAAACAGAACCACTAAAAATGAGACCGATAATTTCAAATGTTGCCTCACCTATGTCTCAATACAGGCATTAGGCAGTGAATGAAACAAACAAAATTCCGCAATCCGCATCCACCGAATTTATCAGTCAAGAACACATTTGATTTTTTAGACAGCATAAAAAACGAAACATGAGAAGACGACCCAAACAATGATGTTCGCAAATCCTTGCATGAAATAGACAACTGGCTGTGCGGAAGCAACGTACCGGATTGCAATGCAGATGTGCTGTTCAAGGCCATAAAACTTTGTATGGAAACTAACCAACTTCAATTTCAAGAACACCCAACAATGAAATTCACAGTGGAAAAAGAAAAGACAACAAATTAAGCTTCCTAGATGTTTTACTAACCAGAAGGAACAACAAAATCGATACCGCAAGCAAACGAACACGAACCGATATATAACTAACGATTCCCACTGCCCTGTTAGCACAAAAATATCGGCTATAAGCAATATGGTCTACAGAAGGTGTAATCTGCCATTGTCGGCCCAAAACTTCATTAATGAGCTCAAAGAAATCGAAAGAATAGCAGCAGTTAACGGTTGCTCTAATAGAATTGTAGTGAATTTAATTGAAAAACATTCCAAACAGTTGAGAAACAAAAAGAGAACGATTTTTTTCGAACAACAGCAAGAAAGCAAAATCTATATTCCTTTCGACTTCATTCCATCAATAACAAACCACCTAAAGCCTATCTTCAACAAACATAAGATAAGTTTGACTCTAGGCAACATCTGCAAATCACCTGTGGAGACTGCGGTAAAGGTTATATAGGTCAAACCCGTAGGCGGGTTAAAAAAGGATACGAGGAGCGTTGTGGACACATAAAACATAATAGACCATCGTCATCATCATCATCATCACACTTTATAGACCGTTTGTACCTTTCGGTGTGAGGTCTTTACTACTGATCATGGACCACCCTTCTCCATACTCCCCTATCCTGTGCCAAGGAGATGGTTTGTTCGCCTAGAGAAAGTCCCCTAACTTCTACATCGGATTTAATTGAGTCTATAAACCTTCTCCTTGGCCTACCCCTGGGACGCACACCCGGGACTTGAGCATCCAATATCCTCTTTGGTAGCCTGCTATTACCCATCCTCTGAACGTGCCCGTACCACCGCAGACGACTAATCCTTGCCGCCTCTTCCACTGATGTTACCCCTAAGTTTTCCCTGATGTCGTCGTTCCTAATATGATTGTCCCACTGTTCCCTCCGATTTACTTTTGCTATGCTCCTAAGAACCCTCATATCAGAAACCTCCAGGTCATGCACAAGGTATCCGCAGTCCACCCAACTTTCCCTACCGTATAAAATCGTTGGTCTGTAGATTGACCTGTGAATAGCTAGCTTTGTGCCACTACTTAACTCCTTTTTGTTGAACACATACGACCTCAACTGACTGGCCACTGCATTTCCCATTCTTCTCCTTTCTTCAAATTCCCTAACTAACTTGCCATTCTCCGAAAAAATGGCTCCTAAATATTTAAACTCAGAGACCTGTTCCAACTGCTCCCCATTTAAACTGCAAACTACATCCTTCCGGGATTTGCCAATATGCATAACTTTAGTTTTACTGACACTTATTTTCATGCCGTATTCCTCACATGCAGCATTCAGGCAGTCTAAATTCTCCTGCAAATCCTTGGCATTATCTGCTAATAGAGTTAAGTCATCCGCATAGGCCAGGATTTTCATGATTACTTCCCCCACCTTCACATTCCCTTGCAAATTCGCTTGCCTGATAATCTTGTCCATTAAAATTATGAACAGAAGAGGGGAGAGACAACAACCCTGACGAACTCCCTCATTAACTTCGAAAGCCTCACTAATTTCACCATCTATCCTTACCGCAGCCTTGCTCCCTGAGTAGCTGCTTTTGATAGCGCCCAATAAACTTCCATTAACCCCGTATTCGCCAAGTACCTCGAACAGCTTTTGCCTCGGTACCCGATCGAATGCCTTTACTAGGTCGATGATGCACAAGTATAAATCAATATTTCTCTCAGAGAGCTTTTCTATAGCCTGCCTGAGACAAAAGATCTGCTCCTGACAACCTCTCAGAGGTCTGAAACCACTCTGAACCTCGTCAAGAACATCTTCCACTATAACCCTAACCCTGTCTACTAGCACACTTGTATAAACCTTTCCGACCACGCTCAAGAGTGAAATCCCCCTGTAGTTGGTAAGGACTTTGCGGTTACCCTTCTTGAAGCTCGGAGCAATAACACCGAAGCTCCAGTCAGCGGGTACTACTGAGGACTTCAATGCTAAATTGAAAATCCTACAAAGCCATTGAACCCCACCCGGCCCGCTATTCTTAATAAATTCTGTCCTAATTTCGTCTATCCCTGCGGATTTTCCTGCCTTCAGCCTGCTGACCTTTCGTGACACTTCCTCTAATGTAATTTCCTCCTCACCCTCCAAGCTACGGCCCTCTTCCCTGTCAAGGCTTGTTACGGGATTGACAGAGGCGAATAGATCCTGAAAGTAATCTTGCCAGGTTTTCAGGACCTCACCCTTATCTGTAACTAATTCGCCATCTTTACCCAAAATGCTACCGCAGCCCTCCTTTTCACCACCACGCCTAATATCCTTGATTGCCGACCAAAATTTTTTACCCCTTCCTTGACCAGCCTCTTCCAATTCCTCCCCAACCTTTTTCCACGACCGACCCTTCGCTTCCTTGACTAGAGCCTTAACCGTCTGCCTGCAAGCCCTGTAAGCCTCATGCTTTTCGTCCGTCTTACCCTGTAACCAATCAAATACAGCTTCCTTTTCTCTAATACCGCCTTTTTGATATCTGCGTTCCACCAGCCTGTCTTTTTGTTTCTCCCCCCACTAGAGACACTACCTAGACATTCCTCAGCTACGCCCAAGACAAATTCCTTAAAGTTTGCCCACTCAACCTCAATGTCTACGCAGTCCGGAGGAAGCCTTTCGAAAGCTTCGCTGAATTTGGACATAAAGCGAGACTTAACTTCCTCGTCCCTGAATTTTCCCACACGAAATTTCCGAACCACCACTTTTTTCCTTTTAGCCTGACAGAGTTTACTAACAGAGAGATGGGTACCCAAAAGGTAGTGGTCTGAGCCAAATGTGAAACCCCTGAAAACACGAGTGTTCCTGACTTCCTGCCTCCGGTCCTGCTCTATAACCATGTAATCAATTATTGACTTGTGCCCCAAACTATTATTAACGTAAGTGTACCGATGGATCCACCTATGCCTAAAGAAAGAGTTGGTTACTGCCAGTCCATTGAAAGCGCAGAAATCCAACAACCGCTTTCCGTTTGAGTTTAAAACATCCTCCCCGAATTTGCCCACTACCCTTTCATAGCCGCCACTGGTCTTACTGTTTCCTATTCTCGCGTTGAAATCCCCCAACAGAATCACACACTCACTACCTTTTTTTGCTGACAACATCCCCTAACTGCTCGTAAAAGGTGTCAAGATCGCCAGCACTGCTACCCTCGCACGGGCTATAAACACTAACCAGCCGATAAATACCTCCTGTCAGCTTAATGGAGACCCACATGATCCTTTCACTTACATACCGCACGTTCAAAACAAACTTTTCTAATTCCCTTTTGATAGCCATTCCAACTCCCCAATTCGCCCTACCAGACTGAACACCAGACGAAAACACTTTATAACCGCCCACCAGTTCTTCGCGCTGCCCTTTCGTCCTAATGTCGCTCAACGCTAATATATCTACACCATAATCCATTGCCAAGTCCACCAACTCACCCTTGCGACCCCTAAAACCCCCAGTAACGTTTAGACTTCCAATAAACAAACCATCAACCTTTTTACATTGCCTGATCGCCAACGATGGGGTACCGTTCGAGTCCCGCATTGGTCGTACCCCGTGACCAACACTCGTCCGAGGCTGCCTATGACCGTTTTTACCAATAATGAATACAGTGGGACGGCCTGGTAAGCCGAACCGCACTGGAAGTTCAAGCCTCAATGGGGACATCACACACGTGCCTGAGATGCTAAGCGCAAGCTCATTTATTTTTGCCAAAAAAGAATTGCTATATGAATAGCGAAGAAGTTAACCGTAACCGTAGACAAACACCTACTTGAAATCCTATACCAAAATCACAAACACAAAACGCCGATTGTTTTGCATGAAGAAAACAAAACAAACACCCGAAAAACGCTGTAACTTTGAGGTTATGTGAGCACTACGTTGCTTGAAAAGAAAATGCAGATTTTAATTGATATCTAAAAAAGTTACAAAAACACACACTAATTTAACTTAACTTATTTACGAGAAACTGTGATTTAAAACGCGAAGAGGGCAAAAAATAAACGAAACTTACTCAGAGCAAAACAAACACGTCCATATCTGCCGCCATCTTGACTTGAACTTGAAAATTAAATTTAAAATATAATTGACAACTTCTTCCCATATGGAACAGCGAATAAAATAACAAACCTTCCATGTTGTGAAAATAATTCATTAATTCGAGATCAATTTTGTGAACTCGGGAACTCACTCGTCAATTTTCGAGCAACTCGCTTCGGAAAATATTTTTGACAAGGGTAGAGTTTGCATATCCGAGCCGAAGGCGAGCATGTTGCTCTAAAACACACTCGTGAGTTCCGCTTATATCACAAAATTGATCCCTCATGTAATGAATTATTTTCACTGCATAGAACGTAATCTGCTATTTTTGACATGTATACTACACGAGGCTTGTTTAAGCGGTTTGAAGATATGCGGTACGCAAATACCGCATCAACGGTGAGAAAACTGGTCGAGTCCTTGAGATAAAATGGATTATGTGATAAAGCTGATGACGATGTGTGTGGCATTTTGCCATTGTTACGGATCAATACAGATTGGTTTACATAAAGTTGACTAATAAAGTTTTGGTATTTCAACAAGATTTGTTAGAAGAAAAATTCGATTGTAATCTTGCAATTACAGTCTTATTATCAGCGCAAAAATTAACCTTATTTATAATGGTCCATGGCTATTTTGACAAGTTAATTTTAACAGACGTAAAACGTAACGTAGTAGCACCTATCGTTGAACAGGCCCCAAACATTGAACAAATTTAAGTAATTCTTTTGATAAAATAAATCTTATCTAAAAACTTTGGGACATAAACGATTCCTCGTGAGATACAAAAGAAAATAGGAAAATTATGATATTTCTTTGGTGAAGACCAGAAAAATTGAGAAAAATACAAACGAAAATAAGTTTTAAATAGGCGCAAAATGTTCAATAACCGGTGCTACTACGTTAATTGTAAGCAATAAATTATTCTACGGCATACCTTCAAAACGTACGTTTTATTTTGTTGTTTTTCTTGAAAAAAATTATGCAATTTTAGCCCCATTTGACAGTCGCAAATGAACTCACGGAGGCCCAATATATGTACCACCGAATAGTATTTACTATGTTATGAGCGGTGTTTACGCTGGAAATCAAAAACTATACAATTTTTAGGGTCATAAAGAGGTACATTGTGATATGAAATTCAATTTAAGTGTCCGCCATCGCTTGTTTCTTTCGATTTCGGCGGCTGTACTAACTGAAGTGATCCTTTCATTTATTACTTTAATTAATTTTTTAAAAAAATCGGTGCACTTTTTCGGCATATTTCAGAACAATTCTTTGTTTAAAATAATATTTTACGTCACTTTTGTTGAAATGGCCATGGACCACTGTTTATGCCGAAGAGCACATTTTATTCATACGACTTGATTTTGTTGGGTTTAAACGAACTGTCAAAATGTCTTTTTAAACTGCAAAGCTATAAACCAAATGATCAGACCTTTGAAAAAACGCGATCATTTTATTTTTCTAAATATTATACGTTCAATGCATCACTGTGACAGTTGCAGTCGGTCGACTTTTGATCGATTAAAACTTGAAGGCTATATCGTAATACAAGCGAGAAAAACATTTATTTAT
>WJQU01006411.1:0-10000 GCA_029228625.1 Pseudolycoriella hygida
ATTCCAGACTTCCAATTTGGATTTAGAAATAAACACTCAACAATACAGCAAATTCACAGAGTTACAACTATAATAGAACGCGCTTTTGAAAAACAGGAGTTCTGCGAAGCGGTTTTCCTTGATGTATCACAAGCATTTGATAAAGTGTGGCATAAGGGGCTCATATTTAATCTGAGTAAAATCTTCCCAGCTAACTACTGTCATCTGCTAGAATCCTACCTAACTGACCGTAAATTCAGAGTCAAAGATCAAGAAACGTGTTGAGCGTTTTACCCAATTCAAGCAGGAGTCCCCCAAGGCAGTGTATTAGCTCCTCTGCTGTACATAATCTATACAGCTGACATACCAGTATCAAATAATGCTTTCATCGGCACCTTCGCAGACGACACAGCGATTATGGTCACAGATAAATCGCAGCCCGAAGCAGTTCAAAAATTACAGTCTTCTCTGGACAAAATAAATTAGTGGACTGGAAAATAAAGCTCAACGAGGGTAAATCAAACCACATCACTTATACGTTGCGTCATACTAGCAACCTCCGCATCTTCTTGAATGGGACTCGCGTACCGCAAGTAGAGTCAGTAAAGTCAGTAGAGTCAGTAGGACTACATTTGGACAACAAATTACACTGGAAACATCATGTGAGACAAAAAGCCCAACAAGTGAAGCACAAAACAAGACAAATGTACTGGCTCGTCGGAGTTCACTCCAAATTGAACCTTTACAGTGAAAGATTGATCTACAAATCTATCTTCAAACCTATCTGGATGTATGGCTCCGAGCTTTGGGGCTGTGCAAAAAAAAAAAAAAACAAACAAGACAAAATATTTTCCTTCGTATGATCACTAATGCTTGGAGATTTTAATGCTAAGATAGGCCGCGAAGTATTTTATCGTCCCACAATCGGTAAACATAACCTTCACGAAAACTCGAACGAAAATGGAACGCGGGTGGTTGATTTTGCAGCATCAAGAAACATGGTTGTCAGCAGTACCTTTTTCCAACATAAAGACATCCACAAAGCGACATGGGTATCACCGGATAAACGAACCAAAAACCAGATTGACCATATTTTGATAGATGCACGTCACTGTTCAAATATGTTGAATGTCAGAAGCTGTAGAGGACCGAATGTAGATTCCGATCACTACCTGGTGAGAGCGGCAGTTAGGTCTCGAATATCGGTTCAACACAATCGACAACCGGCATTGGAAAGGTGGGACGTGGAAAAACTACAGAACGAAGACATCAAACGTCAATATGTCGACAGGCTGGAAACGAATATTATTGGCGGAATGATCAGCGAACAACGAAGCGTAGACGATGCGTGGAATCAAATTAGACGGAATGTAGAGAGCGCCGCAGCAGAGACAGTGGGAACGAGAACGGGAAATAAAAGAAATATCTGGTTTGACGATGAATGCCAGAAGGCCATGGACGACAAAAACGCAGCTCGCCTGAAAACTCGAAGTAGATTCACTCGAGCTGGCCAGGAAGAGTACCGTTCTAAAAGAAATTTCGAGAGAAAACTCTTCCGACGGAAAAAGCGACAGCGTGACAAGGAAGTTTTGATCGAAATTGAGAAGTTTGGCAATCGGAAGGAGACTCGGAACTTTTACCGGAAGTGAACGAATCCAGGAACGGTTACAGTACAACCTTTGCTGTGTAAGGAAAAGCATGGATTGGTCTTAGCAGATGAGGAAAGGTGTATCGCGAGATGGGCTGAGTACTTTAAGGAACTGCTTAACCCGAACAGACCGCTCAACCGAGACGACGAAAACGACGAATTGCCATTTCAGACTGCGCAACCATACATAGAAGAACCAACGATGCAAGAAGTTGAAGCTGAAATTTTAAAGCTCAAAAATTTCAAAGCCCCGGGGACTGACAACCTACCCGGTGAACTTTTCAAGAACGGCGGCAACGCGCTATGTATGGAGATGCACGAGCTCATCATACGCATCTGGAATGACGAGGAGTTACCGGAAGAGTGGCAGACCAGCATACTTTGTCCCATATACAAAAAAGGTGACAAATTGGAGTGTGGCAATTTTCGAGGAATCGCTCTGCTGAATATTGCTTACAAGATATTTGCAAATATTCTATATCAGCGCCTTCATCCATCCACGGAATCTACGATAGGTGAATACCAAAGTGGTTTTCGTGTAGGTCGTTCAACATCGGACCAGCTGTTTAATATCAGACAGATCTTGGAGAAGTGCAAGGAGTACAACATTGAAACACACCATTTGTTCGTTGACTTCAAGGCAGCCTATGACAGTGTTAGAAGAAGTAAGCTATGGCTTCGGAATTCCCAACAAACTGATCTCGCTAACGAAGCTAACACTAAACGGAGCTAGCAGCCGAGTAAGGATCCGCAATCAAATGTCAGAGACTTTCGACATTGAGGAAGGCCTACGTCAAGGAGATCCTCTTGCAACGCTGCTTTTCAATTTAACACTCGAAGCAGCTGTTCAAACCATGGACATAGACTCCAGCGGTACCATTATCTCCAAGTCCAGTCAGTTGCTTGGTTTTGCAGATGACCTGGACATTATTGGCCGAACTCAATAGATTAGCCCTTAACTTGGATAAAACCAAGGTTATGCACTTTAGGAGGGGTAATAACATGCCAGAGGTTGGTGACCTTATCTTCGATGGTGTGACTATAAGCTCTGTGGAGAAGTTCAAATACCTGGGACTGGTAATAGATGCTAGACTCAGCTGGGTGCAACATATCTCACACTTGTGCGGAAAAATGGCTGCCTTGAGTGGAGTGTTGTGCAAACTGAAGAAATTTGTGCCGAAGTCCGTCCTCCGACTTATCTATTACGCTCTAGGCCACTCCCACCTGAATTATTTGCCGGGCGCTTGGGGCACTGCTACCAAGAGGAATATTAAGCAACTGCAGATCCTGCAAAATAGGTGCCTTAAGCATGTTTGTAGACTCCCTGCCAGGACCCCGACTGCGGAGCTGTTCAATGTGCACTGTAACGGCATTCTGAACGTCACTAGTATCTACAAGGCACATGTCTGTAGATTCGTTCATGATGCCCTGAATGGCAGTTCGCATAACGCGATATCCTTTGAAGTGCCGAATCACAGGTATGACACTAGGAAAAAGGTGAGGGTCAGACCAACTAGGACGAAAACTTCGAGAGCCATGAAAGCGATTACAGCAGCTGGTGGTTCTCTTTATAACTCACTCCCTGTGCATGTTGCTTCCTCGAGCTCATGTGTCTTTCCTAGCAAATTGAAGGAATGGCTCCTGGCCCAACAATACCCGGGCTAGTCCTGTCTGAGTTTTTTTCTGATTTGATTTGTTTGTTTTCTTTTCTTCTTTTCTTTTTTTTCTGTCGTTTACTTTAACGTACTTCTAATTTCCTAATTGGTTTGAGAAATTCTGTCCTCGAATAATGCGTGAGAGAGAGATGCGAGGTGAGATGAGATGTGTTGGCCTCGGGTGGGGGCATGCTGCGTGCTTGGGAACTGCCCAATTCACACTGCTACGAGTCTTTCCTCTTTGAGTTGTGATTTGTGCTCTTGACTTTCTTCCATAATAATTGTATGCTACGCTTGCTTGATTTTAGTACTACCTATTACGACTTGTCTTTATTTACTTCTAAAACTTATTCTGTCGACATAATTTAAAAAAATTCACAATACCACATGAAATATTTTTCCATCTGGATTATATGGCTGTGTATATGTTTCTAATGAGTGTCTTTAATTTCTAGCTAGATTTCTTGAAAAAAAAAATAAAAACCATTTTATTCATAATTGTAATTTCTTGAAATATTTCTTGTTTGTACTAAATGTGATTATTTTATTCATTAATTCTATCTTATGTTAATTAACCTGCTTCTTTAAGGTGCCATGCACACTGAGGCAAAGATTGTATATTGATTTTCGTGTGAACAAATAAATAAATTAATTAATTAATTAATTAATTAATGTTGTTAAAGATAAGTTTATGGCCTTGGAGAGGAAAGGTACCGACCTTGGGTTGAAGGTCAATGACGGAAAAACGGAATACATGATCATCCCACCTACGAATCGATATCGGGAAGATAACGTAACGATCGACACACACACATTCAAAATGGTCAATAAGTTCGTATACCTTGGATCAGAGCTGAACATCAACAACGACATTGCGGACGAAATAAAAAGGCGAGTAACTTTGGGCAACCGGAGTTATTACAGCCTGCTGAAAATTCTAAAGTCCAAGTCAGTAAGCCGAAATTCAAAATGCGCACTTTATAAAATTGTGATCAGACCGGTAGTTACGTACGGTTCGGAGTCGTGGTGCTTGACACAGAAAAATGAACAATCTCTGCAAACGTTCGAGCGAAAGGTACTGCGTACAATATTTGGACCAGTATTTGACCGAAAACTGAACCGATGGCGCAGACGATATAATCACGAGCTCATAGAGCTTTTTGGAGAGCCCGACATAGTCAGAACAACAAAAATAAATAGACTACGTTGGCTCGGTCACGTACAACGAATGAATGAACATCGTATTCCAAAAAAAATTCTGAAGTCCAAACCTGAAGGCAAAAGGAGTGCAGGGCGACCCAAGTTCAGGTGGAGCGACGCTGCTTTTGCCAACTTAAGAACTGTGGGAGTAACCAGCTGGGAGACGTTAGCTGCAGATAGGCCCGGTTGGAGAAGCATGTTGGAGAAGGCCAAGACCCTTAATGGGTTGTAGTGCCGGTAAAGTAAATAAGTAATGATCACTAATGCTTACCGCTACGTGACCAACAAAGAAATACATGAGGATCTGAAAATTGAATGGGCAGAAGAAGTAATTCGTGAAAATGCCAATAAACACGAAAGAAGGCTATTCAACCATAGCAACGTGGAAGCAATCCAGCTGCTGGATATAACAGATGAAGTCAGGAGGCTGAAACGAGTCAAACCACACGAACTAACTTATTGAAGAACTACGAAAACCTATAAATGGCATTTTGGGACACGGCTACTGAGTCCTCCTTCCCACACGCGTCTTACTAAAGTTCAAAAACTGGTTATGTAGATACGAGGGTGGATTGAAAAGTCCCTAAAAAATAATGGTATAAGCAACCGAACAATTTTTATAAGTTTTGAAAACCATATCCCGGGCGAAGTTGACAGCTGTACTTACATACTTTACGAATGGAAATAACAACGATATTCTCAATTCGAAAATTTTCTTGGCCTATGTGCCTCTGAAAAAATTGCCGCTGCTCGCCGCCGGCGGAAAAAATAATCTTGATGTACACCGAAATGCGTCGCCGTCAGCACCCTCTCGCGCCAATTTTCGAATCGAGAGAGAGTTCCATATTTCATCCATAGTGGGTACCAAAAAGTTGTAAAAGTTGCAGCTGGGGGCAGTGAACTGCAGCTAGGTGGTGTGAGGTGCAGCTAGTTGCAGTGAAGTGCAACTTAGTTGCAGTGAGGTACAACTTTGTTGCAGTGAGGTGCAACTTAGTTGCAGTGAGGTGCAACTTAGTTGCAGTGAGGTGCAACTTAGTTGCAGTGAGGTGCAACTTAGTTGCAGTGAGGTGCAACTTAGTTGCAGTGAGGTGCAACTTAGTTGCAGTGAGGTGCAACTTAGTTGCAGTGAGGTGCAACTTAGTTGCAGTGAGGTACAACTTTGTTGCAGTGAGGTGCAACTTAGTTGCAGTGAGGTGCAACTTAGTTGCAGTGAGATGTAGCTTAGTTGCAGTGAGGTGCAGCTTAGTTGCAGTGAGGTACAGCTTAGTTGCAGTGAGGTACAGCTTAGTTGCAGTGAGGTGCAGCTAGTTGCAGTGAGATGTAACTCACAGACGGATAGACGGACAAGAAGGGTGAAAACGTAAAGTAGTTATCGCTACTTAAAACATTAATGTTTCTCATGTTTCTGATGAAAGTTCAGAAGTGCTAGAAAAATCCACAATAATCTCACAAACCTCGGAAGCCCAATATGATCTCACTCTAGTCGAGAACAACCGAAAAACATAAAAAAGCCGGATGGAAGTTGAAAAGTGCTGGAGAAGTCCACAATAATCCCATGAACCTAGGAAGCCTCGTTGGATGATCTTTATCATGTCGATAATAAGCGAAGAATATTAAAAAACCTGATGGAAGTCGAAAAGTAGGTCATCCCTCCCATTTCTAGAAGAGGCCACATCTTAGGATTGGGCCATATTTCCCCATCACCCTAAGACACGAGTTCGCTAAAATTTAATTCTCTACAACTTTGCCTTTTCATTCAATCTTCTAACTCTTATAGTTTTAGAGTTATTAGGTCATCCTGACTGAGTCTGGAAACGACTAAATCCCGGAAATCCCAGGAATGGGCGGTTTTTTAAGGGGGAAAAAATACGTGTCGACTAAAATAATGATCTTAGACTACCCTGAAAATTTCAGAAAAATCGATAGAACCGTTTCCGAGATCCCAACAAAGTAAGAAAGGTTGAAGAAACCGACCATTAGTTTGACTCGTTTCAGCCTCCTGACTTCATCTGTTATATCCAGCAGCTGGATTGCTTCCACGTTGCTATGGTTGAATAGCCTTCTTTCGTGTTTATTGGCATTTTCACGAATTACTTCAACGGAAAATTTTTTGTATAGAAAAATGTAAATTTCAAAATATCGTATCTCCGGATCGGCTGAACCAATTTTAATGAGTAGAAAGGCACTTCGGTCTAAAATTTTGCGTAGGGAAAAATAGTTTACGGGGGGAAATCAAAATCTGCTGAGTCTACGAAAACATTTCTTGTGAATTTTTTGGCGTGTAAGACTTGCATCATGGCCTCTTACTACCGTGTGGCCATGATACAGCGTGTGTTACGCAAAGCGAATATTCATAACATCTTCACGACACCTGGAAAATCACGGCTTGGAGACTATGTGTCGGCTATCAACCGATGTCAAATCATTCGCAGTTTTTCAATAACAGCTAACGCAGCTAACAGATATCACAAATAAATCATAAACAAAGAAAATAAAACAGGAAAATAAAACCTACTTATAAGTATTTTATGAGTGTGTGAAACACAATGACGAATTAGATTACGGTCACAAGGAAATTGAATCTGAACAAATAGCCTTTATATTGAAACATTCGTCATTAAAATAGTATGTTGTAACTGTTAAATAATCTTCAATTTGCACCTTTAAATATTCTTTTTTCTTCTGTTTCGAATAGTGTATGTAGCTACAAAACGTCGTTCTTCAAATCCAAACATGGAATCCATGGATGAAACCGATGATAGTCCAGTAGAAGGCTTAGAAGAAGGAACATTAGCGATAGGCGGTCAAAGCAATAACCACAATGTAACTGGTATGTATTACAAAATTCTGCTTTTATTGTCACTAGGAATCAAAAAGCCAATTTACATGCTGTGGTGACCAAATTTCTATTTTTCTTTTCTATACGATTTCTTTGTGCGCTCGTTTTTGTACGCATTTCTTTTGGGCGTTTGATTTGAAACAGTTTCACAGCACTGCAGAGCGAGAACAAGCGGATTCGTGTAAAATCAACCTTCCAAGAGATTTAATATTTAAATCAAAACTTGGAATATAACAGAAACTTCAAATTCGCCACAATTGTTGTGCTTATTTTATGAGAACTACAACTGCTGTATCAGGTCATTCGGGATAAAGCGGCTAAGTTAGATTACCCCGCACAAAAAAATACACCGCTTTGCTCCGTCCTAGGACATTTTCACCACCTGGGTCGTAAATCCACTGTTTCATTTCCTATCGATGTAACGTACATACTATTTTTCCCAAGGTCACTTGTTGACAACGCACACCGTCGAAAGAGTTTGTATATGGCTTAAAACACAGCAACAAAGACTTTTCTTTCTCTTTCACTCTAATACTTATTGCATGTTGTCGTAACACTCACACTCACACATGTATTTTACTTGTTGACTGTACAACAATAGTTTTTGTCTCATTTCATTATGATTATTGTGTGTGTGAGTGAAAAGTATGCAAGATCGAAAAGGTTGATTTTAACTGGTGCGGCTAATTCTTTTCATTACTCGAGCAACGGAAATTGTAAATTTCGGACCCCTTTTGAGACCCGAAAATAAGAACATATGAGGGGATCCGTACGTATCAGAATAAATGCAGCAAACAGAGTTGATGTTACGAAAAGACTCGAACGTATTTAAGTAAATATTGCCTTACGTCCACATTAAATTGTATTGGAAATTGCCGAGAGGGTAATAGTGAAAAACCCGTCCGAAGAAACGGTGTAAAAAAGTCCTTCCGAAAGTACAAAATCAACCCCCAAACAGACAAAAATGTTCATCTCAATTTTTTCTACAACATAGAAAAAAACCATTTTTTTTCTAGGGCCGATCTTAGGGCCATAAGGAAATGCCTCGGACACATACTTCCATAGACAAAAACGTTTCCCTCAATTTGCTCTACAACATAGAAAAAAAATTTTTTTTGGTTGGGGCCGACCGACCTTAGGGACAACCTGAGGCCCACTTGAGCCCTAAGCACAGGCACCGGGCCCAAATTTGTTTTTGAATATAATTCGGTACTCAGTTACTTCTTAAATAGAAAAAAATCAACAAAATCGGTTAGTACTTACCCGATTTATGTAAGCAAACACATTGAGCCCTAGTAGAAGCTCAGTTTTAGGGTTCTGGCTGAGTCCAAGGGTTTCTAATAAAAAAATTTTCTTCCATAAGATATGAGACATTCCTAGACCTTTCGATAAAAAAAATGAAGGACCATAGCAGACACTCGGTTTTAGTGCTCTAGCTAAGTCCAAGGGCACAATAAAAAAAGTTTCTTCTACAAGATGCTGGGCTTTCATAGATCTGTCGGTTTAAAAAAATAAAATTATGAAAATCGGAAAAGATTTACTCGAGTTATACGTACAAAAAAACACGTATAGCCCTAGCAGAGACTCGTTTTTAGTGCCGTAGCTAAGTCCAATGACTCAAATCCAAAAAAAATTTCTTCCATGTATTGTCTACCGTGCCCAGATCTTTCAAAAAAAATTTAAATCGGAAGAGATTTACTCGAGTTACGTACAAAAGACCAAAAACCACTTCAAAGGCCCTAGCTCGGCGGTCGTTGGGCCGACAGTGAGAATATTCAATCCCATAAAGGATTTTTCGATAAACTGAAACGTAATCGAAAAATCTTTTACGGAATTGAATCTGGGTACTGTCGGCCCAAGGGCCGCCGAGCTAGGGCTGTGTAGGTGGTTTTTGGTCTTTTGTACATAACTCGAGTAAATCTTTTCCGATTTTCATAAATTTTTTTAACCGACAGATCCATGATAGCCCAACCAATTGTTGAAGAAAGTTTTTTGAGATTGCGCCTTTGGACTTAGCTAGGGCACTAAACACGCGTTTTTGCGTTTTTGTACATACTTGGGTAAATCTCTTCCGATTTTCAAATGTTTTTTAATCGAAAGATCTGGAAATGTCTCATATTTTATGGAAGAAAAATGTTTGATTAGAAACCCTTGGACCCAGCCAGAACCCTATAACTGAGCTTCTATTAGAGCCCAACGTGTTTCTTTGCATAAATCGGGTAAATCCTAACCGATTTCATTGATTCTTTTTCTATTTGAGAGATAATCGAATACCGAGTTATCCGGTGCCTGTGCTTAGAGCTCAAGTGAGCCTCAGGACGGTCCTAAGGTCGGTCGGCCATAACCAAAAAAAAATGTTTTCCGTGTTGCAAAAGCAAATTGAGGGAAACATTTTTGTCTGTGGAAGTATGTGTCCGAGGCCTCTACTTAGGGCGCTAGGTCGGTACTTAGGTCGGTCCTAGCCCAAAAAATGGTTTTTTGCTATGTTGTAGAGAAAATTGAAGACAACATTTTTCTCTAATTTGTACTTTCAGGAAGGTTTTTTACACCGTTTCTTCGGACGGGTTTTTCAATATTGCCCTTTCGGCAATAATCAATCCAATTTTATGTGGACGCAATATCATACACTTAAGAGTTAAGGCAACATTTACTTAGATACGTTCGATTATTTTCGCAACA
>WJQU01006414.1:0-39533 GCA_029228625.1 Pseudolycoriella hygida
TCATTTTGTTTCTTTTTAATTTCTGAAATCGCCTCCTTGGAATGTTCCACGTCATCTATATTCAACCAGTCGGCTTCCTCTACGTCGTCTCGAGCTATGATTGCCAACAGTTCGTTGGCTCGAAGAGCGGCGATACGTTTCGGTCGCACTTTCGGAACGATTTGTGAATTCGAATTCGATAAAACAAATCAAAATTAATTTTTTATTCTGCGTACGAACAATCGTGCTCGACACCTCCCCCCCCCCCCCCACCGTACGCTTCCGTACGAATTTTGAAACCACCTCCCTCCCCCCCCCAAAGTGCGTACGTAATTTGTGTAGGACCCCTAAAACTCTCCACTCCTTCGAAAGAAAGTTATCGATCCGAGCAGAATAAGCATTCGCTTGAAGGTTGCATCCAGTGCCGGACTGATCTAATGGGCGATCGGAGCATTTTTCGACCAGTCAAAATTTGGTTCGGGGAGATGACCCCTTTTTAATTCTTGCAACATTTCTTAGAATGCAAACAATATTTTCATGAAATCTTCGAACGATTTGTAAGAATCTTACATCACGTTTCCGATTCTTCCAACCTTGGTGTTTAGCAATTTCGTGTACTTTTCTTAGAATGTGAAATATCAGCTTCAAAAAGTGTAAAAAGGTTTCGCTCACTGACAAAAAAATATCGCCCAAGCCCAGGTCTTCTATACGAGAATTTTTAACAACTTGTATGGGTGGATGGCACTGGAACTTTCCAAAGTCAAAAAAACAGTAATTTCTGTGAAGGATCTAGAAGTCGCAAATAACTGAGGATAACAAGGCAGAGGGAACGGGTTAGCTCAGTGGTAACGTACTGGCTTTCCACCAAGTACATCCTGGTGGGCCAAATTCTGTATAGGATTTTTTCAATGTATAGCATGAAAGTAACGTTCCTAGGCGCACCCAGGCTTCATAATTTGGGTAGTTGTAAATTTGGCGCCGCAATGAATCGTACATAGAAGAATGACAAATATGATGTCACCCATATTCGATGAATTCTGTTGACAAATATCTTAGTCTAACTTTAGGCGGAGATGTAATAAGCACCAGAAGAAATCCTAATGGTAAAATGCTAGCTACCGTTGGGCGAGGTTCGGAATTCACGTTAAACATGTGGTCGAAAAATGCCGGCCGGTAAAACACATTGATGGGACAAACCGGTTCTCTAAGCCCTACTAGTTTCCGCACCTAGTACATCATAGATGGCATTAGGTTTGTAGACAATTTACCACTGACACAGTAAAAACGTCGGTAACGAAAGGATCTCTAAGAAGAATCCATATGAGCGAAAGCTCACAAATATTGCGGAACTAGTAAAACAAAAATGGTCTAGCCTCTGACCCGGGATGGGTTGTAACGGTGGATTATTATTATTAACAAAGCAGAATATATGTGGAAGTTTCTTGATTTTTCTTTCACTACAAAACTTCATGACCTGATCCTGACCTGACCTGACCTGATGTAGACCTGATCAAAAACCATGCCCCGATTCGGGTCTCATAAAACTCATTTCGTGTGTCTTACGAAAGATTAGCCCGATGGGCCTTCGGGTCATCAGTTCGGACCTGGTTGCATCCTCATAACTGAAAGGTTTCTTCATAGGGAACATTCGCTAATTTTAGCTTAAAACGTGGCCTAAAATCATTTTAAATTTTAATTTCCAAAAAATGCCAATAGTTGTAATTGCTGTAGTAAAACAGTTTTTGAATCTCATGGCACAGCGTAGTAGAGAATTTTTATTTTTAATCTTCTAAAGTTGAAATTGAAAATTTAATTATACTTCCGTAAACAACTAAATAGCTATAATAAGGTCCAGAGGCGTCGCTTTAAGTTTTTCTGAAAATAGGTTTCCTTAGGTGCCTATGAAGACGTACCTACAAAAGGGATGGTTTAAATTACCAATAGATGTCCCGTCCGAAATGGCAATAGAAACATTTCGAACTGATAAAAAATTATTTTCGGACCGACCCGAACCTTAACATGAGCTCTGAAACCCTTCATTTGAAAAAATGTTCAACTTACACCTCGTCCAAAATGAATTTCATACGAAATGTACAAATCTTTCGTTTAGAAATGCTTTAGTTAGAAGCCCTATATTGTTCTCAAAAGCGAATTAGGCGCTCAGATTTATCGCTAACACGTTTGTGACTGCGGACTCTGAGTTACGAAATTCGGCACTCACGAAATGAGTTGCCAAAAAAAGTGCAGAAAGACATCTGCGGCACGTCAAGCTAAACAATTCAATGTGAAGCCTTGTCGTCGATCCACTTTCACGCAACACTAGAACCGCGATGACGGTAGAAAACCAATTGGGTTGTCTTTGGTACCGTTGCGCATTGTCATTACTTTTTTTGGGACACGTTTTTGAAGATATTAAAAATGTGTGGAGATTTACGTCGAAGAGACAGGCTCCCCTACAAAATCCGGAGGCACAAAATCCAGAGGCGTCAAAATCCGGAGGCTACAAAATCCGGAGGTTACAAAATCCGGAGGCGTCAAAATCCGGAGGCGTCAAAATCCGGAGGCTACAAAATCCGGTGGCGTCAAAATCCACAGGCGTCAAAATCCTGATGATGTTGTTGCGTCTGGATTTTGTAGCCTCCGGATTTTGTAGCTTCCGGTACATTTATAACAATGTCGCTTTCACACGTAGCCACTTATTCCCACGTATCACGTATAACACATTGTTTACAGGAATTGAACTTCACTTCTACGGTGCAGTCATACACGGATAGAAAAAAATGTTTTTGGGCGAACTAATACTTTTGCACATATTATTTCTAATAAAGAATATTTTAAGTCATTGCTTACAGCAACGCTAATATTATTCACAATCAATATTATACATTGGTGTGAATTATTCAATACTACTGGCAAATATATTTATTTGGTGTAAATAATAAACGGTCTTAATTACATTTAATATTGGGGGGCTCTGCCCCCTCACCCCCGCGCCTGCGGCGGGCTTGGTTACGCCCTGCAGGCGACAGTATGTGCATGGGGTTCTGCCCCAAATCCCGCGCCTTGGTTACGCCCTGCAGGAGGTTGTATGTGCATGGGGCTCTGCCCCAGACCCCGCTAAGGGCTCTGCCCCTTAGACCCCGCTATCCTGTTCATATTTACCCATCTTGAAATATAAAAAAAATCTCCATACATTCTCCTCCTGTTCCTTACTCCTACCGTGATTAAAAACATTGATCATCAAACGGTTCCGAATCCCTTGTGTCTAACCGTTTTATAATAAAACAAAAATTTCAACACGGCGCCTCTGACTACGTCGTCATACAAATTATCAACTAGAGTTACAAAAAAATATTATCACTCTCAGCGCTGCGTACCGAACGATGCATATGTTCTTAGCAATTGAGATGTGTGAGTTGTATCACTTACTTACAGACGTCATGACGCGTCATTACTCTCAAGTATATATCTAGTCAACGCGAGAATCTCGTCGAATATACGAATTCGTTCATACATAATTAAGCTAATCACAAAACCTCAGTGTTATCAGCAGTAATGTTAACCCATAACAAAATAATTGTTAATTTCTGGTACATTTCTTTCACTTGTTCATCTGCGTTGTTACGAGAGTTAAAAGTGATCGCCAGTTTAGCAAACGAACGACATTCGGCTAATTTATTCTAAATTATTTTCAATTAAAAGTTTTAACGATCTTATAATTTGTGGTGTATATACCTTTTCAGAGTCGCAAAATATTTAATTTACAATTGATTGGTTTTGATCCGAAGCAAGTACGGACCATGGCACATAGTAATGGTTTTCCAAAATATTCCGACAATCAGAATTTGAATGAAAAAATTAGAGATTGGATCAAATGGGATAAGGTGAGGTGGTTGTTTTCAGCAAGATACAATCATCAATTTAATATTTGTCTTACAGAACGAAAAGACAAAAGAAGAAATCGAAAATTTGGTGAAACGATGTGAATGGAATACCCTGGGAAAACGTCTAACAAAGCGATTAAATTTCGGTACAGCTGGTCTGCGAGGTGTTATGCACGCTGGTTTCAATGCTATGAATGATTTGGTCGTTATCCAATCGGCACAGGGACTTCTTAAGTACATTCTTCAGTGTTTCCCGAATGAGAACGATAGACGAACTGGCATCGTTGTTGGTTATGATGGGAGATATAACAGCAAAAGGTTAGACAAAGTAATTTTTTTCCCCGTAAAAGGGACTTGTGCCTCATTCAGTCAAAAGAATTTGTTTTTTGTCACTTTTCAACACAAAATCATACGAAAAACGTTTTCCCACCTGTTCGAGTATACAAGCTGAGTAAATACAACTGTCGCATCATTGTCATTTTTTTACGTTTTTTAATGAAGTTTGGAGCCAACATCAAAAGGTATCGATAATAATTTTCGAGAAAATGTAAAATTTTTTTGTGTTCCAAAACATCACTTAGATCTTGACTGTAATGGGAAATGATATGTTTTAGGACTTATGTTCACGAAAGTTATTCGCTCGACTAATGTTAGGGTGTAAAGCAGGCTTGACGAGTACCCGAGATTTTCAAGTTGACCGGTAATTTTTTAGTGCCCGACCTGAGCCCGAAAATAAAAAAGGGATATTTTCACCTACGGACTTTAAAATTTTCGCCTGCGGCTCTACACCTTTTCACTCACTATTCACTAACTCAAATTGAAATAATTTCGTTTGCGCGAACGTGCAATTCATCAATTTACTTGAAAAATAAGCCAAGCCGAACGTCTGCGACGCTAAAGTAATTATTTACTTAATGAACAAGTGAAAAGCTTCCAAAAATGTTCGCTTCACATTAAGAGTTTGGATATTGAGTCCGTATTCAATGAAATGTTAGAGAGTTTAGGCAAAGCGACTTATCGCTATATTTATAACATATACATATAGCTATAAGTTATATACTTACGTTATAAATTTTAAGTCTACGTTGTAAGTCATAAATTTTTATGAGTTATTAGTTATGAATCATAAATTCTTATGACTTATCAGTTTACATTTTAAGTTATAAATTTTTAGAAGTAATAAGCTACAAGTATAAGTTGTGAGACTGATCAGTACTGTTTCAGATCAGTTTTAAAACTGATCAGTACTGATACAGATTAGTTTTGAAACATATCAGTACTGATTGGCATCAGTTTTGAAACTGATCACTACTGATTCGTATCAGTTTTGAAACTGATCAGTATTGGTTTGTATCAGTTTTGAAACTGATCAGTACTGATTCGTATCAGTTTTGAAACTGATCAGTACTGATCCGTATCAGTTTTGAAACTGATAAGTACTGATCCGTATCAGTTTTGAAACTGATCAGTACTGATCCGTATCAGTTTTGAAACTGATCAGTACTGATTCGTATCAGTTTTGAAAATGATCAGTACTGAAGCGTACAAGTGTTGCTGTAGTTTAACTTGAAAGAGGTTTATAGCGCATCTAAAGTCTGACGCTACCTTTGGAAACATTTCAAATCTGATACGTATCAGTACTGATCAGTTTCGAAACTGATAAGAGTCAGTACTGATTACTTTCAAAACTGATACACATCAGTACTGATCAGTTTCAAAACTTATAACTTATAAAAATTTATACTTAAAACGTAAACTTATAACGTAAACATTTAACTTATAACTTTTAGCTGTATGTATATGTTTTAAATTTAGGGATAAGTCGCTTTGCCCAAACTCTCTGTCTCCTATGGCTTCCACTTGGTGGTAGAATTTCACACAAGCCCAAGTTTTTGATTTTTTACATCAAATCCGGTATTCGATATTAGAGATTTCCCATATTAGTATCGATATTGCACTCCCTAGATTTTTCTAATTAGCACCTAAATTTTTCGAGCTTCACCGGTACATTTCTTCCTCAATCTTGTGGCCAATGACAACAATTTATGATTTTTCCTTTAATAGCTTAAGCAGTGACCACCGAAACTCAAATCTAATATGCCTCCATGACACACCGTGCGCCGGCGTGATCACCTCCGAAGAAAGTAATAAAATGCGCCGCCTATGGCGCCATCGTCGAAGGACAAAATAATGTTCTGCCGAAAAATATTCCTTCATAGTCTCCATTTTTTAGAAAAGTCTTTAAAACCGCGTCGCGAGGAAATATTTGTTAAGTTCAACCGATGCGAGCTACCGGTAGACTTCTCGTAAGCTGTTTCAGCCACTGACGATCTTTTAAGAAATTTATCCCGTCGTCACTTGCCACGCCGGTATTGTTTGATTGAACATGAGGGAAGAATTATTTTGACTTTTATCTCTTGATTTTTACGTCTTTTTTTCACTTAAAAATATGCTGAGAGAAAAAACATATTTTTTCATCGTTTTGATATGCGGTATCTTGAAATACTACAACTCACCAAGACATGAACTCAAAATTCAGAAACTTCTAATTGAGTGTTTCCTGTTATTTACATTTTACTTCCTTATAGGTTCGCCGAACTAACAGCGTGCGTATTTCTTAACGCTGGTGTTCCAGTTTTGTTGTTTGGTCAAATGATTGCTACTCCGTTCATTCCATTTACAATTTTAGAAAAGAAATGCTTGACGGGGGTAATGTCTGGCACAAAGTCATGGCTCGTTGATCATAAACATTTTTTCTCAGGTTATGGTAACAGCGTCACATAATCCGAAAGAGGACAATGGTTACAAAGTCTACTGGGGCAATGGGGCGCAGATAATTTCACCGCACGATAAAATGATTGAAAAGTTTATCTTACAAAACTTAGAGTAAATATTTCGTTGTTTTCTTCTAAACATCAATTATTTATCTCAATTTACACATACAGGCCGTACCCGTCATCGTGGAATCTAGATATTTTATCTTCTCCACTTCTCACCGATCCGTACGACGAAATTATCACAAATTATTACGAAAAACTGAGAGCTAATATTCCAAAAGATATTTTAGAAAACTACAATAAAACAAGTGATTTTCAATGTGTGTACACTGCAATGCATGGCGTTGGCTTTGTATTTGTGGAGAAAGCAATGGAGGCTGGAAATCTTAAGGCTGTGATAACTGTTAAGGAGCAAAGCTACCCGGACCCGGAATTTCCCACGGTGAAATTTCCGAATCCAGAAGAAGGTGCATCAAGTTTGGAATTGTCAATGAAATTGGCGGACTCTTTAGGTGTTGATGTCATTTTGGCAAATGATCCGGATGCAGACCGATTAGCTTGTGCCGAACGTAACAAGAAGTAAGTACCACAGTTTCTTACTTTGTCAATTTTTCAAATAAACATAGAGGTGTGCAGGGCGACATTTTTTTCCAAATGTGACACAAACCGAACCCGATTCACAATAAAAAATCAAACCCGAAACCCTGACCCTTACCCGAACTTTTTTTTACAAAGATTTCATTTGAAATGTTTTTTAACTCAATGAGAAAATAATTGAGTGAATTTATTTTTTCGGGTCGGGTCAGGTTTTGTCTTCAAACCCGGCCCGACCCGACCCGACACAAACGAAAATAAAAACCCGACCCGACCTGACAAAAAATAAATTAAAAAAAACGAGCCGACAAATTGATTCGGGTTCGGGTCGGGTTCGGGTCGGGTTTAATTAGTTGAAATTTTCAAACCCGACCCGACCAGAAAAAAACGAAAATGAAAACCCGACCCGACAAAAAAATAAATTCAAAAATCCGACCCTGCAAATTGATTCGGGTTCGGTCGGAGTTTTAGTCGAATTTCGGTCGGCACGATCACTTATACTTAAAACTCGATTTCAAGAAAATTCGGGCTGGGTCGGATTAGTCAAAGAAACAAAAAAAATGAAATCTAAAATCCGTCCCGACCGCCCGACAAAAAATCAAAACTTAACCCTACCCGACAAATTCATGCGGGTTTTTAATCGCGTTTCGGACGACTCGATCTTACATAAAGTCATTTTGTTAGCCTGGAAACATTTTTGAAATTAAAGTTTCTACACTATAATCGAGGGCTCCGATGCAAGAGAAAGTTTTTTGAGATACGAATCATTGGCATATTTTCGGTTTTGTCTACTTTTTGGTTTGTGCTGAATATTTTGCGTCGAAAAGAGCCGGAATTTATGATCTACGGGCTTTTCTTTTATCAAGTGGTGGTTCCTGAAATTATTTTCCGCCTCAAATTTTTAATTTAAAGTTGAAAAGCGACAATAATGACGTCACAGTTAGACGAAATAATCTTGATATAATGTGACGTCACATACTATCAACATTTAGAGCGTTAGGATTTGTTCTCAGACACACCGTTCGTCATTTTGACAGACTTTTAGCAAAAAATGTTTTAGTTTGCGACTTTCTTCATATAAAATTACTTGAATGAAAGAGAGAAAAAAACTTTCTAAGGCCATTAGAGGTGTGCGCGTCGACAAAACCCGATCCGAAATAAAAAAAATTCAATCCCGAACTAGAGATGAGCGGGTCGACCATTTTTCGAAACCCAACCCGACCCGATAAAATTTTTCGAAACCCGAAACCCCAAATCCCGTATTGTTTCTAAATCCGACCCGGACCGAACCCGACCCGATAAAATTTTTCGAAACCCGAACTGTTTCAAAATCCGACTCGGATCGAACCAGACCCTCAAGTTTTTCAAAACTCATAACCCAAATTACTTCGAAACAAAAATTATATCAAGGCCCGACGTCTGCATTCTTCACGGACCTTAGACTAAAACAAAATTCGTGTAATGTAAGATGATAAAATTTAGATGAGTTTTGTAAAATATAAAAAGTCAATAAAGGATCGGGACCCGAATAAAATGATACAACAACCCGACCCAGACCAAACCCGACCGGATAATATTTTTCGAAACCCGAAACCCGAAACCCGAACTGTTTCCAAACCCGGCCTGGACCGAACCCGACCCGATTAAAATTTTCGAAACCCAAAACTCATGAACCCGAAAAAAACAATTCGGGTTCGGGTTCGAATCGGGTTCGGGTCAGGTTTTTCGAACTTTCGGGCAACCCGCTCATCTCTATCCCGAACCGAACCTAAAACCCTGACCCGAACCGAGCCCAAACCCCTGACCCGTACCGAACCCAAAACCTGACCCAAGCCGAACTTATAATAACCCTGACCCGAATCGAACCCAAAACCATGATCCTAACCGAACCCAAAACCCTGATCCGAACCGAACCCAAAACCCTGACCCGAACTGAACTCAAAACCCTGACCCGAACTGAACTCAAAACCCTGACCGAACCCAAACTTTTTCTAGAAACATTTCATATGGATATTGAGAAATTAATTGAGTGAATTTATTTTTACGGGTAGGTTCGGGTTTTGTTAGTTGATGCCTTCAAACCCGACCCGAAGAAAATTAAAACGAAAACCCGACCCGACAAAAAAAAAATTCAAAAACCCGACCCGGGTTCGGGTCGAATTTTTAGTCGGGCATCGGGCGGCCCGCTCGTCTCTAATTAAACAAGTGACGACTAACGTATGAGCTTTAACTATGAGCCCGCAGAACATTTAGATTCTTTTTCTGAATGAATTTGTTAATCTTTTTTGGGATACTGAGGGGGCGCTGATGGGTGACATTTCTCTCTAGTATATTGACGAGACAACAGTTTTTTATCAGCGTTCTAAAGAAACGAATTCAAAACTATTTTGATCCCTAAGAACCGAAACCCTAAGAGCCTGTCACTCTGAGCGTCGCTATTGCGGTAGAATAATTTGTTGATACTTTCAGAACCAACAAATGGAAAGTGTTTACTGGCAACGAATTAGGTGCACTGCTTGGCTGGTGGGCCTTTGAATGCCACAAACAGCTGAATCCTAATGTTAATTTCAGTGACTGCTATACATTAGCAAGTACAGTTAGTTCTAAGATCCTGAAGGCCATAGCAAACGTTGAAGGTTTTCAGTTCATTGAAACATTGACCGGATTTAAGTGGATGGGTATTTTGTTGTTGTATTACCCACAGCACAATTCGATTGAAATGAAATTATTGCAGGAAACATATCATGTGAACTAATGGCAACTGGCAAATCAATTGTTTTCGCATTCGAAGAAGCAATTGGATTTATGGTGACACCAACTGTTTTAGATAAAGATGGTGTGAGCGCAGCATGCCATTTGGCATCGTTGGGCAGCTATTTGCGTCATTCGAACATGTCGTTTGAAGATAAATTGAACGAAATTTACAACAAATATGGCTATCATTTTACCATTAACTCGTACTATATTTGCCACGAACCAGAGGTTATCTCTGCAATTTTTAATAAAATCAGAAATCGTGGAGTAGGAGATAAGGTAAGTTCGTATGAGAGAAATAGATAATGGTGTTACTTCATGCGATTGCTGTTGTAGGAAACTACCGATTACAACTATCCCACATCCATACTGGACGGCAAATATAAAATAGAATCTGTCAGAGATTTAACAACTGGAATTGACACATCACAGCCAGATAATAAGGCAACGTTACCAAGCAGCAAAAGCAGTCAAATGATAACGTTTTCCTTTGAGAATGGCGTTGTTGTTACGTTACGTACGAGTGGAACGGAACCAAAAATTAAATATTATTCTGAAATGTGTGGCAAGCCACAAGACAAGTGAGTTCATTTAACAAGGTAACATCCATAAGCCGCGCCAGATTTTAGATCTTCCTCACTCTCCACTTTTCTATCTCCTCCACCTACCTGCTAATACCCAAGTCGTTGTGTGCGCAAGCTCTAAATGACTAGATGCGGCGAGGACACGTGGAGCGCTGGGAGGAATATGACGGAGGTGCTCACACGGAGCGCTTTTGACCGAGGCCTGACGAGAAATGGGGTCTCATGAATACAATGAAATAGTCTAGCGACAGTTTCATTTACAATTACTTAATGGCGTGCATGTAGTACAGTTATTGTTGACTGGGTTTAAGAAGAAAGAAGCTATTTGAGCTGCGTCTCAGCGAAGATGGAAAAAAAAGCTGGGTCGAGGGGCGGCAGCCCCCGCTGTGAGGGGTCAAGGGGGGTATAGCCACTCTTGCGGGATCTAGGGGGCAGAGCCTCTAGCGGGGCTTGGAGCAGAGCCCCATGCACGTTAGGCGGCCTGCAAGGCATAAAAAATAGGCTTGCCGCAGGCGCGAAGGTGAGGGGGCAGAGCCCTCCAAACTCAAAGTCGCTCGTATCAATCAGGATTTTTAATATTTCACAATTTTTGTTAACATTCGGGATTATGGGTTATTCGGGATTTTTGTACATTCGGGATTATTGATGTTCGGGAATTTTGTTATTCGGGATTTTGGATTTTCCGGATTTTTGCATTCGGGATTTAAATTTTCGAGATTTTGACGGGAGCCGATCACTGGACATTGCGGGTTGAATCGACACAGGTACAAGTTGAGGCTTTCGGGAACCACCGAATGCTTTTGTGGATTGGGGGAGGAAACGGGTATGCACTTAATTTGTGAACGCCCCAAGTACCTTCAGCTGAGGCGTAAGATTGTAGGGGAATATTTCGTGGGACCATCCCAAATCGCTGATCTGGGACCTGCCACACTTGAGAGATTTTTGGTGGCGACAGGAAGGCACACGTGACGATTTAAATGATGACCGGGAAGAAAGATTAGATTTATCAGCTTGGGACGATCGTTTTACCAATCTTGAAACACAGATCTGACGATCCTTTGTTCCTTTCCCGTTCATCCTTTAAATCAGCTTACCCACTCAAGTTAGTTAAACCTCCCTGTCGCCTCCAAGAACTTGCTCAAAGTAGCTGGTTCTAGGTTAGCAACTTCGGACGGTCTCACAACATACCCTCCCAGCAGCCTGCGCCTCAGTTGGAAGAAACTGGGACATTCACATAATACATGAAATCCCGTTTCTTCCTCTAAGCCGCACGCACACATAGAGGTCGCCGAGAGCCTAAGCTTTTTCATGTGCCCATTCAGCCCGCAATGCCCAGTGATCGCACCTACCACTCTCCTGATGCGATTCCTGTCCATCCCTAGCAGAGATTTGGCCCATTTCACATTAGGTCTCGGGAAAAAGCGCTTGGTGTGGATCCCAGCGCTCCACATGCCGCCTCATCACCCAGCTCCCCAGCGCTTCTACACGCGCAGGTCGAGTAATCGGCAAAAACGGCTCAGGGCCGTGACCGAGAGTCTCGGCACCCGCCTTGGCTACCTCATCAGCTGTTTCATTCCCCTCCACGTCAGAGTGCCCAGGTACCCAAACTAAAGTGATCTGATTCCTGAGACCCATTTCGTTCAGGTAATCTCTGCACTCTTTCACTAGCTTGGAGGTCACTCTAGGCGACATCAGCGACTTGATCATTTCCTTACTGTCCGAACAGATAAGCACCCTCTTGCCGTGCGTTCCAACAGGCAGAGTCTCACGAGCTGCTGACAGCACCGCGAAGATCTCCGCTTGGAGCACACCGGCAAGAGTCCCCAGATAGAAGCAATTTCTCTCTCCAGAGCCCATGCCGTATACACCAGCACCTACTCCTTCACGAGATTTCGATCCATCTGTAGATCTAACCACGCAGCTCCCGGGAAGGCTCGCTGGCCATCCACTAAGCCATTCTTGCCTACTGGGAACTTTCGCTTCAAAATTCCTGTCGAAGCAGGTTAGCACAGCCATATCGTCTCTCGGCGTTTCAAACACCGGGGTCGATATTATCGTTGCAATCTTACCATGCCCAATGTGAAAATTCCATGCCATTCCACCACTATTCTGCATCAGCCTATCAGCCGTGGTAAAAGCTTTCGCTTTAACCACAATATCGATAGGAGGCAGAGCCAGCAGCGTCTCCATCGCTAGGGTTGAGGTGGTTTTCATAGCGCCCGTGATGCAAATACACACTAGCCTTTGAATCTCACTTGACAGTTTCCTAGCGCATTCCACATCTAGCCTTGGCCACCACGCCACGCAACCGTGACTAATCATCGGCCTTATCAATTCAGCTTGCTATCAAGCGTCACTCCTAAGTATTTCACCTGCGAAGCTAATTCCAGCACCTTATCGAAGAGCCTGATTTCACCGACCAAATTTGATCCCGAGCGCCTTCTGCTGAATAGCATAAGATCTGTTTTGGCCGGAGTGATTTTCAGACCGTTCTCACGGCACCATCTCATGACCACTCTCAAAGCTGTTCTGACACTGTCACCCAGCGTGCTCTCGAATTTTCCCCTAACTAAAATCGTCAGGTCATCCGAATAGCCCCGCGCATAGATTCCTTCGTCGTTCAGCTTTCTGATGAGAGAGTCTATCACTATACACCACAATAAAGGCGATATAAAGGCGATAGAATCCCGCCCTGAGGGCAGCCTTTCGCTGCCCAGAGATTTTCTTTGTGACCACTAACCTCCGCCTCTGAGCATGCTACCGGGAAGGAAACAAAAGATCTTAGGATTTGTGTTTCAAGATCGCCTAGGTGATCGTCCCAGAATGTAAATCTCCTCCACCAAAAGTTTATCTCTGGTTTTTCGTCTTGTGTTTCATGAACATCCAAAGCAAGGGTAACAAAAGGTTTTTTTACTATCAAATAGTATTTTGTACCGTCCTGGTGTATAGTTATACGACATGTAGGTATATTATGAGCCTATTGGTATATTATAAAGCATAGAAGTATTGCTAACTTTTTGCTTTTTGATATTGTTATAATCCTTTCATGATGCATCATATACTTAGGTATGGTATAAAATACTACTTGCCAGTAAAAAAATATCATTTCTTGAATTTGCTATTTTTTCATATTTTCCTTGTAGTTTCAAGTCAAATATGAAGCATTGGCACTTAATTTATCAGCGAACACCATTGATAAACTAGGCGCACACTTTCTACTTTTGTGATTCCTCTCAGAACCACTGTTCCAAGTAGCCCTTAGTCAGTAGCGGCAGCGATTGTTCCGCTGAATAAATGCACTAGAGGGCTACTAACGAGAATTTTTTTTTTTTTTGAAATGTTTCAAGACGGTCTAAAAGTTCTGACGCAATTTTTGGATGAGCTTCCTGTTCCAATGAAATCGTTTTAATAACAATTTTCTTTCTTACAGAAATTGGGAAGAATTACGGAAAATTCTCGTTGAAATGATTGAGGCAATCGTTGAGGAATTCTTACAGCCCCATCACAACAAATTGATTCCACGTGACTAATTTGAGTTGATTTAATTTTGTATCCTGCAAAAGTGATGCGTTCCTTGAATGTATCAATGGAATAATTTATTTACGTTTTCAATCACAGAGAGTATAAAGTAAAAAATTGTTCAAAATTTTACGTTGTTTTAACTACCTCAGCAATAAGAAAACGAACCAAACAACGAGATTTGAAAAACGCAGTGGAAAATTGGTCGATCGGAAGTGACATTCTTACTTCAACCGTTGTGTTATCTGCGCATTCATAATTCCTGCACTCTGAATTGTTTCGCCATCGTTTAGATCTTTATTAGGAAATGTGGTTGACAGTACGAACGACTTATCTGCATACTGTGGTCTAGCACTGAAACGATAAATTTGATTCATCGAAAATGTTAAATGACTGACTGAACGTACGTTGTGATAAAAAGCCGCAAGTCTGCAATTGTATGAGATAAATTAAAGCGACCCGTCAGGCGACTTCCATCAGATAATCTTATTTGAATCGAAGTCGTTGGTTGACTCGAGTCCAAATTGATGATTTCCTTTGCGCTAAATAATAAAGAAAGTTAAATTCAGTTCCTTAGTGTTGGTACTGAAGGTAAAATTTCCTCAGCTCTTTAAACAAAAGATTCACTTAAAATACTCACAATTTCTCGTTGACTTCGTTGTTAGCCTGATTGCTTTCTTGAGGAACCGAAGAAGGGGAACTAGTAAAAAAAACATATTTGTAACAAAGATACATTCACTTTGCAGACTTTTTATGCTACCCGCTAAGAGTGTGACCCTTCCCGGAAAATGTTGATACACTCTGGTCGTCGGGTCCGATATTTTTCTGAATTTTTGACACTAATTCATCAAGAGCAGCTCCTTGTAAGCGATCGATTTCATTCTGTGTGAAAAGGATGTTGGGACCAAGTTTGAAAGGGAATCGACGGACTTACCTTGTTCCTATAGAAAACAAATGTTGGCATAGCTTTTACACCTTGGGCCACCGCCGTTTCTTGACATTTATCCACGTCAACTTTCAGGAAAATCACCTGTGGAAATTTTTTCGGGAATTGCTCAAAGTGTGGTGCTATTCTTTGACATGGACCGCACCTGAGGATTTTATTAAATTTTGAGCAAATCAATTAAATGATCCTTTCAATGAACGACAAGGTTTGGGATTGTTTTGAAACCTTCACTTACCAAGTGGCAGTAAAATCAACAACGACTAAATGTTTGCCGGCACCTGATAACTCAGAATGGAAATGATTGTCGTCTTTGATAATTCGTACGCTCATTTTTATTTTTTGAAAGGAAAATTCGGAGGAAATTTAGAATTTAGAAAAAAAACAAATCGGATGATTAAGCAGCTTATTTTAGACACTTTATGATTTCTACATGTATAGAGATGATAGCATGTATGTACACTTTGAGCGACACCTGTGGGAGAATAAGAAATACCACATTCTGTCGAAAATATGTCGAGCTTAGTGGCGGCAATTGTTTTCAAAAAGTTTATTACGTCGCCACTCAAAAATTGTAATGGGCAAATGACGTGTGTCGAATGCGAAGTCTGTTTTAGTGAACCTCAAACTTCACTCTAATTGAAAATTTGAAAAGAAATTTATCGCATGTCATGTCCTTTACTTGACAATTAATCCGACCTCAGAACAACAATTCCTCGTGCTCTTTGCATAGCGCTGACAGGTACGCTACGCACTGGGATTTGACAAAATTTTTTGAGGATTACATCGCCTCTAGAGGTAAAATGGCACCCTCTAGCCACTCGTCAGACAACTCTTCCGTGTTCCATATTCGTCATTACTTTAGACAATTCCTTAAAACAAATCTTTAGCAGTTCTGCTGGTATATTATACGGACCGGAAGCTTTGTTGTTTTTGAGTAAGGAAATTACTGCTGAGACATACTCCATTGTTGGCGCTGCTACGATACGACCGTCGTCGTCAAGAAAAGAAACATCGCTATCATCAGTCACATCATCATCCCCGTTGTACAATGCATCAAAATGCTCTTTGAATCCCTCCAAGACATCATGTTTTGCAGTAAGCAAAGTTCCGTTTGTTTCGTTAATCTCGGAAACCTCCCAGTCCCAGTTAGGAACCTATCCAGAGCGGCATGTCCCATGTTGGTCACTGTTGCGGGTTAAACCACATGACCTCCTAGAGTCCTGAGCCTCAATGAGGAAAACTTTGGGCATTCACATATAACATGAACGCCCGTCTCCTCACCGAGGTTGCAGTTGCAGTTGGGATCATCATTTTTCGCTCAATCCACAGTGCCCAGTGATCGCACCCACCACTCTCCTGATGTGTCCCCTGTCCATGTTTAGCAATTCTCTAGCCCATTTCCCATTGTGTGCCAGTAAGAAACGCTCCGTCATAGACACTCCAATAGGTAGTGAATTCCTACTTCACCCAACTCTTAACCGCTTTCACACACGCCGACAAGTATGTATGGCCCGCAACTTGGTGTTGCCGAGCCTTTCCTAGCAAGTTCATCTGCTTTCTCGTTACTCTCCACGCCAGAGTGTCCGGGCACCCAGACCAGCGTTACACGATTTCTCAGTCCAGTCCGGTTCAGGGTTTCCTTTAACTCTTTTATTAGCTTGGATGTCACGACTGCCGACTGGGGCCTTAATCATCGCTTCACTGTCAGTGCGACCTAGAATATTCTCACCACATGTCTTTTCCGAGACTGCCTCCCCCACTCCCATAAGGGCGGCAAATGTCTCATTCTTTAAGACATCTGCGAATCTCCCTAGGTAAAACCATGTGTCCTTCGATAGTTCCCTAGAGAATATTCCGGCTTACAGCTCAGACTGTCCCAGATTACGTGTCAAAAATCGTTTTCACCACACACACACTTGTTGCTTTCGTTCCAAAAATCGTTTTCACCTCGCTTTCACTACAGCTACGTGTTGAAAACGATTTTTTAAATAAAATCTGAGTCCGAGTTCTATCCGGCTCTCGCGCCCTCTACAGCTTTATACGTTTATAGAACTTTCGTGACTCATTTGCGCAACAAAATCTCTCTAGCTGAAGTAGCGCCCGAAGATTGGACGCTACTTCAGCTAGAGCTCTCTCTTGTTGCGCCAGTCGGTGTGCAGCCATTTTCTGTTCTCTCGTTCATGCAGTTTCCCTTCTTAATCGCGCAGCGTTGTTTGATTACTTCACTCACCGATTGCCAGTCGAGAGGAGTATCATCTGGTTTGTCCACTGCAAAACGCCTCACAGTTTCTCTTTGGCCATTATGAAACCGGGCAAGATGTCACCACAAGATAGTGATCAGAGTCGACATTTGCTCTCCAACATGTTTTGACGTCAATTACATCAGTGAGGTGTCTTCCGCTAATCAATAGATTTTGGCCTTCTTCAGTTCATTTTTCAGTTTTGTTAATCCTCCAATTCTGTGAGTCTGATATCTCGGCATCCGGGCAAAACGACCCCTGGACAAAAAAAACCCGGACAAAAAGCCCTTGGACAAAAAAAAAAACGGACAAAATAACCCGGTCAAAATAACCACCGGACAAAATAACCCCGGACAAAAAACCCAGCATTTGGAGAGAGAGCAAGGCGCCTTGCCGCAGGCCTAAACTTTATGGGAAAAAAAACGGGGTCGAGGGGCAGCAGCCCCGGCGATGGGGTGTCAAGGAGTATAGCCCCCTTGCGGGGTCTAAGGGGCGGAGCCCCGTGCTTGTAAGGCCGCCTGAGCCCCCTTTCTCTTTCTTCTCCAGCTTTCGTTGCAACGATTTTTCCACAATCGCTCGCAGTCAAGTGTCCCAGAGCCAGGTCGCAAACCTCGACTCCAACCCCCTATTCATCGGAGGACCAATTTCGTTTTGTGATGACAGCCCAACTGACTAGGGCTGTGTATGCTGCCGATGAGATCATCCGCCACCATACTAAGTCGCCAGCGCCTAGCTGCCTTCGGCCCTTCCTATACGTGACGTTAAGGAACTACCCGAAGACATACCCCCTCAACCTTATGCTAAGTGACCCACACTACTACACCAGGGTTGGTTATCTGATTAATTATATGGGCTGCTCACTACACCACGAGCAGGATAGGATGTAGGAGTATGTGGACGGAGACTGAGGTACATGAGGAGTACTATATTACGCGTAACACACCATTTGACACCCCTTACATCTACATAAGAAAGGTGATAAAACCGAACGTGAAACTACCGTGGAATTGCCTTGCTGAACACGGCCTATAAAGTTTTTGCTCGAGTACTATTCGAAAGACTAAATCCACTGGCTGAGAGCCTCATTGGGGATTATCGAGGCGGATTCAGACGAGATAGCTCAACAACTGACCCTTCGTCTGATTCTGCAAAAAGGCAGAGAATTTCAAGTCCAGACGTACCATCTTTTCATCGACTTCAAACAAGCTTACGACAGGACCAAGCGTATGGAATTTCATGCGGCGATGAAGGATTTGGGCTGGATGGCACCAGATGTCGTGTCAAGGTGCAAAACGACATGTCAGATGTGTTTGCTGTTAGAGAAGACTGAAGCAGGGAGACGTTCTATCTTGCTTACCCTTTAACTTAGCAAATGAGACGTGCTGGTATCCAAACCAACAAAAGCTGGTGAATGGAACAGTTCAAGTCCTCGGCTTTGCAGATGACTCGGATCTCGCCAGTCGTATACATGCAGCAGCAGTCGACACTTTCACAAATCTGAAAATCCAAGCTGAGAGAATGGGTTTGATGATAAACGAATCTAAAACCAGGTGCATGAAGACCGAGCCGAATCCGGTAATCTCAACAGAGAGACAAAATACGTATTGGAGAGTTCAACCTCGAGGGAGTGGATGAGTTCATTTATCTTGAAGCGCTGATACGGTCAGATAGTGACAACACGCCTGAAATTCACAGACGTATCATGGCGGCACGCAGATGCTATTTTGGTCTAAATAAACATTTACGCTCATTTTGCCATATTTACAAAACGCTTATTCGTCCAGTATTGATCTACGGATGCGAATCTTGGACGATGAAGAAAAGTGATGAACCGTTGCTCCTAATGTTCGAGCACAAGGTACTTCGCACCATATTTGGAGCGATGCGCGAGGGGAAAAGGTGGCGATGGCTGTATAACTTTGAATTGAAACGTGATTTTGGCGAGCCTGAAATAGTGGCGGCGGTGAAAGTCCAAAGGTTGAGGTGGGCGGGACATTTAGCACGCATGGATGAAAGCAGAGTGCCCTCAAATTTATTCCGTAACGATCCATAAGGGCGAAGAGGAGTTGGGCGTTCAAAAATTAGACGGATTGATGGCGTCGAACAAGATCTTCGGACGCTTGGAGTAAGAAATTGACAAAACACGGCAAAGGATAGGCAGGATCCTCGAGCAGACCAAGGCCCACAAGCGACGAAAAAGTAAAGTAAATCGCCTCTATCGCTGAGTAGTTGTCTACTCCCGAACCCCCATCTCCGCCAACAAACGGCAACCTCACTGATAGTAAAAGTCTTACATTGGAAGACTGACAACCAGAGGAATTGAGGCCTCTTCGTCTAACTCCTCGCTGTAAGCAAGCACTCAAGTTCCCTCCTTGATCTTGGATTGGATATTTTCCCAGACAAAATGATCTCAGAATTGTCGATAAAGCAAAACTTCCCTTAAGATCAACGAGTCCCATCCTCTGATTCATAGCTTCTTAATGAACATCCTTTGCTACTGCTGACTTAAGGACTAAGCTCCTCTCATTTTTTTTAACTGCAAAAGTATCAGTCGAGGCGACGCGACGGACACTTTTTTGAAACAAGAGAAAGCGTAAAAAAATGGCGGACAGAAACATGTTAATAGATTGCTTAAAGTTGTGTATTCGTTTCTTTTTTACATTGGTCCCTTAGTGAAAGATTTTAAGTTTCCTGTGCAGCTTCGTCATCGTTCTTGCAATTCGTGAACGTAGTTCGTATCGCTTCCCATTGTTTGCTATTTTCTTCTAAGCAGGTCAAATAGAGAGATGTTTGCGGGAAAAGATTGTAAAGAATTTCATATGCCGGTCGTACCACCGTTCCAATGAATTCAAGTTGCAGTTCGGGTATGCAGGCATTTTGACGGTCCATCATTTGATTGGGCGCAAGTCCCATCTGCTTTTCCAGGTCACCTTGAGCAAAGAATTCTGAGTAGACGAGATTCTGTGCAAAGAAATGTTTTTTTAGACATAAAGCAACGGTATAAGCGGATTAAAGAATTTACCGCAACATTTTGGGACGTGGGCCAGGAACGAACTTGGTCGCTTAGGTCACAACATGTCATTATCAGAGACATTAGTAGCTTTTGGTTATCTTGTAAATTTGTTGTGTTTAATGCTTTCAAGTCCTTCAGAATTCTGTAAAAAAGATTAGATGAAATGATGTTAGTGTTGATGAGTCTCTGCGTTTCAAAGTTGGGTTTTGAAAGTTCAATTTGTGAGCAGAATTTACCTGAAATGGTTAGCCAAATCGGTGGCTAATATCAACTCGCGTAAATCATCAATGCAAGTTTTAAATTGCTCAGTCGACAAACTGTCTAGTATCTTGCAATTTTCATCGTTTAAAATACAAATTGCTTGTGAGAGATGATGGCGTTCGTTGACGCTTCCTTCTGAACTGTACAATTTTGCTAGTGGACTTTTTATTTCCATTTGAAACGAATTGTTCGTCCCTCTGTGATCTAAGTCGTGACAAAAACAGGCGATCAATAAAGCCAGCGCCTGTAGATCTCTAAAAATAAAAACTCGAAATGAAATCGAAGTACACCACTAAGCACATCATTTGTTACGTTAATATTCCCTGTTCGACCAAATTCAGGTTCATGAGCAAAGTGTACGCAGAATGTGCCACAGAAAAAGCATGAGTCCAATTATGATAAGGTATCGTATCGCGATAGCCTTTCTGAACGATTAGCAAAAATCTCGCAAGTTTGTCTTCCGGAATTTTGAATTTTGATACAAAATTCAAATCCAAAAACATTCGCATTGACAGCTGAACGGTAATGGAGCGCTCCAATTCACGAGGATTAAATCCAAGCGTCGAAAAGTCCGGAATATCCAATTCTTTTTGCGACAAAATCGCTTGTAGTCGAACGACATCTTCCTCCGGTACTTTCATGTGGTAAATCAGCAATTCTTGGGATAGTTTATGTCTTGCTTCGGCCTTCTGCACTTGTTTGTGAACAAGGGAATGCATTATGCTTATTCCACAGTAAATTGAAAATGCGGTTGCAATTTGTTCGTCGCATTTATCAAAATGAAACGCTCCTAACTGGTAAAAGTGTTAGTTACATTTAAAATTTGCACGCAGTCGTAGATACAATGTCTGCAGATGGAATTTTTTTGTGTCTTATTGTTAACGGAGGTCAACTTAAATAGATCAATGCACTGGGCGAATGTGTATTCTGATGAGTCTAAAACATGCTAGCGATTCCTCATCTCCAACTAATAATAGAAGCTTCCCCTTTGCTATCTTAATTCTTCATTACAATCACTCCATGTTCACAAAATCTCAGATATTTGTGTTCGAAACTGAAAAAATGTTTTTTGCGGAATCAATGCCAGTAGTAAAATGTATCATTTTGTTGATTCAAGTGTTACTACGTCATTACACGAAAAACATTAGGATAAAGCCGTTTTGCAGATGGTTTATGCTTGATATACGTGCATACCTATGATGGAGATACATCAACACTATTCAAGTAAAAAAAAGATGATGAATGTGTTACGTGGGAATCTTTACATAAAAGCAGGAAGAAATTTGTGGTCCAGTGGTGTGAAATTAAGAAGGGATGCTAATATTACAGGAAGAGAATCACAAGCTTGTGCATCTTTCTTATTTCTCTTTTATCTCTTTTTTCACGTATTCGCTTGCATTCTGTGCATGTAAAACTTGGTTTTTCGGTTAAACGAGTTAAAACGAAACGTTGCACAATCTTACGATTCTTCTCCTGTAGTTTTCTCGTCTGATTTGCCATCCCTAAATACTTAAAACTTGCCTCTTCCCCTAGAAAGTGGCTCCCGAAGGTATTGCTAACTAGCTTTAGTGGGTGTTACAGGTGCAATGGGTATAGCCCCAACAGCAACTCTTGAGGCCTTATTGTATATTCCGCCCCTCCACATTCAAATCGGATCAGTGGCAAGGTCAACCGTAATTTGTCATCGGTGATTTGTCATCAGTGATTTCTCATCGTGATTTCTCATCGTGGTTTCTCATCGGTGATTTCTCATCGGTGATTTGTCATCGGTGGTTTGTCATCGGTAGTTTGTCATCGGTGGTTTGTCATTTGTGATTTGTCATCGGTGATTTGTCATCGGTGGTTTGTCATCGGTATGGTTTGTCATCGGTATGGTTTGTCATCGGTGGCTTGTCATCGCTGATTTGTCATCGGTGATTTGTCATCGGTGATTTGTCATCGGTGATTTGTCATCGGTGATTTGTCATCGGTGATTTGTTATCGGTGGTTTGTCATAGGTGATTTGTCATCGGTGATTTGTCATCGTACAAGCCAACAAAGTTTTTGTGGCTGCTCTACAGACAAAAAATCCGCTTTTTTAGTTTAGCTCTGAAACTTCATAAAATTTTTTGACTTTTCTATGGAGATGAAAATTGCGCTCATACAAAAGGGATTTCAAAGAAACTTTGAGGAAAAAATGATTTTCAGCGGTGTTTTGTGATTTGTAATCGGTAATTTGTCATCGGTGATTTATCATTGGTGATTTGTCATCGGTGATTTGTCATCCATGATTTGTCATCGGTGGTTTGTCATCGGTGGTTTGTCATTGGTGGTTTGTCATCGGTGATTTGTCATATGTGATTTGTCATCGGTGATTTGTCATCGGTGATTTCACATCGATGATGTGTCATCAGTCGTTTGTCATTTGAAATTTGTCATCGGTGATTTGTCATCGGTCGTTTGTCATCGGTGATTTGTTATCGGTGATTTTTCATCGATGATTTGTCATCGATGATTCGTCATCGATGATTTGTCATCGATGATTTGTCATCGATGATTTGTCATCGGTGGTTTGTCATTTGTGATGTGTCATCGGTGATTTGTCATCGGTGATTTGTCTTCGGTGATTTGTCATCGGTGATTTGCCATCGGTGATTTGCCATCGGTGATTTGTCATCGGTGATTTATCATTGGTGATTTGTCATCGGTGATTTGTCATCGATGATGTGTCATCGATGGTTTGTCATTTGTGATTTGTCATCGGTAATTTGTCATCGATGATTTATCATTGGTGATTTGTCATCAGTGATTTGTCATCGGTCATACTAGCCAACAAAGTTTTTGTAGCTGCTCTGCAGACAAAAAATTCGCTTTTTTTAGTTTAGCTCTGGAACTTCATAAAATTTTTTGACTTTTCTATGGAGGTGAAAATTGCGCTCATAGAAAGGTCAACAATTTTAGGGATTTCAGAGAAACACTAAGGAAAAAATGATTTTTTCGTCAATTTCGGCTACATCAATTTGATTTTCATTTGTGACCTAGCGTTATAAGTCATCGTTGATTTGTCATCGATTATTTGTCGTCGGTGGTTTCTCATTGGTGATTTGTCATCAGTGATTTGCCATCGGTGAATATAAGCAATGACATAAATATTATAAGCCCAAATTAACTTTTTTGTCTACACCAGGGTTCGGAACAGATGGTTTTCATCTGATCTGAATCTGAAAAAAGGAAAATCTGAATTTTCAGATCAGTTCAGATTACTGTAAATATTTATCTGATCTGATCTGAACATTTCATAACTTTATTTTTCAGATTCAGATAATATCAGATTGACTTCAGATTAAACTTAATTATTTAGTTTGGTGTCATTAAACACTTAATTTTTGTAAGTGAAAAGTGGAAAGTGAGAGGGAATAAATTGAAATTGTGTGGGATGTGTTTTCACTTCGTCCCACATACTTCCCACTTCATCCCACGCACTTTTCACTTCATACTACACACTTCCCACTTCATCTCACAAACTTCCCACCTCATCCCACAAACTTCCCACTTCATCCCACAAACTTCCTACTTCATCCCGCAAAGTTCCCACTTTGTCCAACACAACTTACAATTCATCCCACACACTTTCCAATTCATCCCACACACTTTCCAATTCATCACACACACTTTCTACTTCATCATCCATACTTCCCACTTCATGCCACACACTTGGGTACTCACTTCTGGGTCTTGAGTCTTAATGAGTCTTAATGTAGTCTTAATATCTTTATTATAATTCCGAGCACAAAAAATTGTTTCAGATCTATCCAGATACCATTCAGATATCTGTTCAAATATCTCTCAGATTTCAGATCAAGTTGAGATCTGTTAAATTCAGATTAAATCAGATCATATCGATTTCAGATCAAAAATAAAATTTTCAGATCAGATTCGGAATGAAAATTTTTCAGATTAATCTGAAACAAAACAGATATATCTGATCTGCTCCGAACCCTGGTCTACACTCCGTAGCTACTTTCACATGGCCATTACAATGGTTTATTTGAAAAGGATTTGCAACTCGAATTTTTAATTTGCAGACATTGTACCTCGCACTATAATTCAACTTACCTTATTACACAACTGTGCCACTCCAATGATATTCTCTTCATCACAAATTGGAAAACATAAAATGTTTCGCGTTTTGAATCCTGTTTGTTCGTCCACTCCCTTATAGAACAGGGGATGCTGATAGGCATTGCGAATGTTTAATAATTTCCCAGTTTTAATCACATGTCCCGCAATTCCTTTACCTTGTTCGATGCGAATCTCAGACGTTGCCTGTTGAAGTTTCCACTTACATCAAATGTTTATGAACGAATTACAGAAAACTACCTCGTCTCCATCAAATACTTTGGACACCAACTCCCCGGTGTATTCGTCGATTAGGAAAAGGGAACAACGCTCTGCTCCGGTCATGAACTTTGCTTCCGCCATAACACCGCGCAATAGTTGGCCCAGGTCACCTTTAAGAAATTATATTTTAGTTAGTAAAATAATCGATTTGCCTGTAACTATCGGAATCTATTTTGGGTCCGGCATTTGTGACGCATTTTTTTAATCGAATTTGAAACTATTTCAAAAGTTCTTTTTTTTTACAAAGAAGTATGGAACGTGCGAAAATTGAATTTTTTACTGTTTTAAACAAATTCTAAATAATATTGCACAATCAATTGTCGAAATCACAAACCAACACACACGGTTGCCATTGCCAATCACTGATGTTGGTTCAAAACTCTTAGAAAAAACTGCTAGAGAAATCAGTCGTAGTCCCAAAATCTACTGACCTTGAAATAGGAAGAATTCTGGTATTTGAGGTACCTCACTCAGGGAAATATTTTGAATACATCGAAAAAACCAATGAAAATTAGGAAGTGCTGGAAAATCACTCATAATCCCGAAATTTAGGAACTGATCTAGGAACAGCTCCATCATATCGAAACCAATCCAAATCCACCGAAAAAAGCGTTAAAAATTAAGAGTAATCAGTCCGAATGCCACAATTTAGGAATCTATTTTGTAACACCTCACTAATCGTTAGCGTCGCTACTTGCGTCGCTAGTAACGAGCTAAAATGAAAAACGCCTCGCTATCAGCGAATATTTTTTTCGCTACTCGCTAATATCATTTCGCATAATATCATGATGACAATAAATGAATTGTAAAAGTTTTATTCGCCCAAAAAATAATGAGTTTCTTTAGTTTTACAATTAATATCATTTAAAATATTACACTTTGGTGTTTAGCTTGTTTCAGTTAAGTTTATTGTAGTTTGTTAAAATCACTGGTCACATCAGATTTATCAAAATTGTTAGAGTTGGCAGGATTCCAAAAAACACGTCCTAGAGTGAATCATCGCGAAGTAACTCTTTTTCAAGACACTGTTGGGCAGGGAAAAAGTCAACCGCTTCAGTATGCCAACACATGGGGCAATATTGTGGTCGTTTCAGCTGTTTTTTCATTCATAACACAATGACAAAACAGTTCAAACGACTACAAGAAACCTATGCAGGGGGTACGTGACAAGCAAAGAAGGTTGCAAAAAGGTTTGAACGTATCTAAGTAAATGTCGCCTTAAAAGTATGAAATTGCGTCGACATGAAATTGTATTGGAAATTGTCGAAAGGTCAAGGTCCGAAGAAACGGCGCAAGAAACATCTCCAATCCTTAAAAAACCCCAAAATTAAAAAAATGGAAAAAATTTGACAAAAAATTGCACCAGACACGATCCTAGAACCGACCTAGAGCACTTAGGAGAGGCCTTGATCCATACTTCCATGAACAAAAAAGTTCGCCTCTTTCTTCTCTGCGACACTGCACAAAAAACCTCATCATTAAAGAAATATTCACAAAAAACCACCAAGTACCGTGAAGGATCGTGCAGCGTTGGCCCAAACTGAAGACTATACAGCCCGAACCGCTCAACAGATTTTGACAAATCTAATTTTCGTGATTTTCTGATGTCCATATCTTTTATTTAAAACCTTCAAGAACGCTTTCCGTTCTAATTTCGCAGAGATATAAGTCAAAAAGTTCCACCAACCTTTTTCGTAGAGAATGGATTACTCAAAAAGAAATTATGAAAGCTAGATTGATATCCCTACCGATTGTTGTAAGCCTTGAAGGGGCTATAATGAGCATTGAAGATCCGGAATCAGAACCGTATAGAATGAAGAGGTCTCGTGTGTACTCAGCTTCCATCTCTCCATTTGTTAGCCTTCCTGGAGGGGTGAGGTCGGGAAATCTGGTAGTTAGACGGGAACTGGAAATGGCTGAAAGGGAAGGCAGCAAGAAGGCAAATCTTAACTCCAGGCAGTGGAGAAGGGTAGTCGAGGTTAGGCCAGGTTATACTCGCATACGTCGCACAGATGATATTAGAAAAAATGATTTGAAAAAATTTGTTATTTACACGGATTCTAGAAATAGCTGTATTGGGCTACAATATACAACATAATACGTTGGCAGGAAAGATATGACGCCAAGATGGGAAATAGAGAACAATGTTTTTACTAAATCATGCCCAGGGTCAACCTGAAGCCGTAGTTTAAAGGACTCCCGCTGTCGGGAATGGCGATTAGAATCATTAATAGAAATCTAACTGGACATGGATTATGTGGAAAGAAATTACATTTGTTCGGATTGAAAGATTCTTTCTTTGTGAAGATTGCCAGATAGCTGACTCTATGTACCATAAAATCTTTGTTTGTCATAAATATCGGAACCAGAGAGAAAGATATGTAACTCTGAATAAATTTTCAGTTATTGCAGACATATTTAGAACTCACACACAGGTGGGTCAATCACTTATTGATTTTTAAAGAAATAACGAGTTTCTATTTGCAGACGTCGCAAAATTTTTAAGACTTTTGACTAAAACAAGTACAAAGGTACGACTTCCGCCGGGAGTCTAATTATCAATCAGCAATGGGCTGAGGCCTGCTGAAAAAAAAACCTTCAAAAAACCACGTTTTTCACAACTTTTTCGACCGTAACTTCGAAAGTTTTCGAATGATTCTGGCCAAACTCAATCGTGTAATCAATTTTTCGTTTATCGTTCAGAAAAAAAAAGTTTTTGAAAATCGGATAAGATTCGCCCGAATTATGTAGAAAAAACACGTTAAACCCGTTGAACCCTATTAGAGATTCAGTTTTAGGGCCCTGGCTGAGCCCAAAAGCTCAAAATTGAAAAAACTTTCTTCCATAAAATGTCAGGCATGCCCAGGTCTTTCAAAAAAAAAAAATATGAAAATCGGAAAAGATTTACTCGAGTTATGTACAAAAGATCAAAAACCACTGAAACGGCCCTAGCTCGGCGGCCCTTGGGCCGACAGTGCCCAGATTCAATCCCAGCTCCCCTTCTACTTCCGGGTCGAAATTGGGTGGTAACGAACGTGGTTACGAACTTCGTTCTTCGTACGGGTTTAAAAACGTGAAATTGTAACATTTTAAATGGGCTCCATTGTACTTTGAAATTTTCGAACATTTACGAACTCGTTTTAAAATCAAACTTGTTTCCGTCGAAAAATCGCCAAAAAACTTAGTTAATAATTAGGGCTACTAAAATGTAAAAAAATTTCCCCGAAAATTATCAAAAATTAAAAAGCAATTTTTGAACACACAGCTTTTCATTCAAATATTATTTTAGCGAGCATTAGCGGCCGCTATTAGCGACCACTGCTAGCGCGCTAATTTTCAGTTCATTGGGGAATTCAGTTAAGAACCCCAATTTTTTTTTCATTTCAACGTTAGCATTAGCGTCGCTAAAAAAACGTTAGCGACTACAACCATGGTTTGAACATACCCCCAAAATAACGAAAAAATCAGTAGGCAGAAACATATCGTCAACTTTTTTATTAAATGAATTTTTTGCGTTTTTAAGCTTTAAGCGATTTGAAAGAAGGACTTGCGTCACTTGTCCATTTGAAAAGGGGTTTCTGTTGTGATTAACAACAACTATGAAGTTTTAAAGCAATAATTCCTGAGAATGACTCATGCATTGCTATATTTTAGAAGGTGAAACTGTTCTCTGAACGAACGTACACATTTTTTTTCATTACAGACATGCATTAATAACTTCCCGCATAATGTGAGATACCAATTCAATTTTTCCACCATAATTCGCGCATGTAGATCCATACGTAAAAGACACATGCGAAGCAAAATCTAACATATGGCTAATTCGATCGGTACCGACACCTGGGCAACAAATTTCATCTCTTTCACTCTTTTAATTTGATTTATATTAACATGAGACAAAACACATTCGTTCCCCAGATGACATGGTAGCGACAATGTATGGGTTACCGATGGAATTAGCCATATACACATGTGCGCTGCTTGCGATAACTTGGGTATCGCACGTATAGTTCAAGTATCTATTTATTAATCTAAATTTTGTGGGATAAATTGGACTGGTATTTCATAAAATGCGGGAAGTTATAAATGCATGACTGTAGTTGGAAAAGTCTTTTTAGTTGAAAGCATACAAGAAGCATTGCGATGTCGTTAATGAGAAGAGAAGTACAAAGTTTTTGAATTTTAAATTAAATCTTAAATGTTCACTTAAAACTGAACGAGAAAATCGTGCTTCAGTAGTTATAATCTTGGCAAAACCGCTAATAAATTTATGTCCAAACATTTTATCTGATTCAAATATATTTCCTTCATAACATCGTAAGCAACAACATTTTTGCTTTTATCTCTATTAACCACACATTTTACATCATAAACCATTTGGGAAACTCATTTATTTTTCAGTCTTTGATAAAAAAACATCTTCAACTCGAATTTTCAAGTCCTTTTCCATTTTTCAAATCTTTCAAGTACGTGCACAATAATGAGAAATTTCTGCCTAAATCTAAAACATGATAAATTATTAAAATGGGAAAAAATAATCGTTACGAAAATTCAACCCTTTTCCCATCAAATTTCGTATTAATGCCGAGATGTGGATATAATTGGATTATATTTGATTAGCCAATGAAGTTTTCATATGTCAACGATTTCGAAATTTAATTTGAATGTTCAGTGGTGTGTTATTGTTGATGATTACTTTGTGAACACTTTTAAAGAAAATGGTTTAAATGAAGGGGGAGCGCGGCCGGAAAATCGTTCATGTCATACCCAGAAAAGCTTCCCACTTTCCTCATCACTTTCGAAGAAATCCCCCTACCTACACTGAAATTTCTTGGATTTTCACGCTAGTTGTATGCTGCATGTCTATAGTGATATGTTGCAAATATTAGTTGCAAGTTGTATAATTTAAAATATACCAACATGCAGCATACGAAATGCTTCATGTGGGTATATTATACAACTTGTAACTAATATGTACAGCATATCACCATATAATACAGCATACAACTAACGTGAAAATCCAAGAATTTTGAGTGTAAGCTTACGAAATTGCGTGAAAGAAAAAAATTGTAAGAAACTTTCCTGTCCTTCTCTCTAAAAGAGTGCACACAATTCCGTCTTTCGTACTCTTTTGGAACACTCCCTTTGAACTATTTGAATGACCTCTCAGAGATTAGTCTAAGGAACATAGCACATGGAAATTTTCCCTCTTAAGCATAATACGTCACTAGAGGGAAAATGTATTGTTGCGTTTGCGCGCCCTTTCCACTTTCCTCTGATGTTATGAATACCATCAAAACTTGGTGTGTAGTGAGATACCGACTGTATTATTGTCCACTAGCCAAATTCTCATCAGAATAACTTTTTTTTTCATCTTGAGGAGTAGTTTTTCTTGTATATAATTTGACGTAGATCAACGTTTGTGAAGAACGTTTTTCGAAAAAATTGGGTCTTGATACCCGGCACGCGACTTCTGTTCTTCTATTCTAAAGCGTTAGTTAGAAAGAAACAAACTATATCTCACTCTAACCAACGCTTTAGAATAGAAGAACAAAAGTCGCGTGCCGGGCATCAAGACCCAAATTTTTCGGAAAACGTTCTTCACAAACGTTGAACTATGCCAAATTATCTGCCGGAAAAACTACTCCCCAAGATGAAAAAGACAAGTTGGTCTGACAAGAATTTGGCTATTGTCCTTGCTCAAAGAAAGCTGTTGGAGGTAGATTTATTGGTACTGGGAAATAAAGTTATAAAGGTTTTTCCATTGACATCGATATGTGAAAGTGAAGAGTGAAGTCCAAGATGTTGACTCTCAAGGTGCATCTGGTTGCAGCTAGGTGTAGTGAGGTGCAGCTAGATGCAGTAAGGTGCAGTGCACAGACAGACACAGGGGTGAAAACATAAAGTAGCTATATGTACATGAATATTGTAAAGTAGCGATAAAGTGAAGTCAAAGGGGTTGATTCACTAGGTGCAGTGAGGTGCAACTAGGTGCAGTGAGGTGCAACTAGGTGCAGTGAGGTGCAACTAGGTGCAGTGAGGTGCAACTAGGTGCAGTGAGGTGCAACTAGGTGCAACTAGATGCAGTGAGATGCAACTAGGTGCAGTGAGGTGCAACTAGGTGCAGTGAAGTGCAACTAGGTGCAGTGAGGTGCAACTAGGTGCAGTGAGGTGCAACTAGGTGTAGTGAGGTGCAACTAGGTGCAGTGAGGTGCAAATGTATTTTTACGTAGTGACCATTGGCAATCGGAGCAAATAGCACTTAGAAGGTATTAGTACCCGGTGCGACTATTAGTACTTTTTTATACAAATACCAGCACAGTCTCTATTAAAAAATCATTCATGTTGTTACACGCCACCAATATTCGATAAACAATATTTACATCCGGTCCCAATAGCACCTACCACTTACCTTCATTATTTTAACAATGAAAATTGTGAATCGTTTCACTTAAAAGTCAGACTAGCACTTTCGTTAGTTACCTTTGCAAATGCAATGTGATAACATTTTTTCAATATTTCAATACACAAATCAAATAATAAATTGTTTGCAATGTCTAAAAACAGAAACCACATTTATTCAATTCAAGTCGAAAAATCATATTGGTTTACAAAATCTGAAGCCGCCAATGGAAGTAAAAGAGCATTGAAAAGAAAAAAAAGTGATGACCCTGGACCAATTAAAAAAAAGCCGAGAATAGAAAACATTAAAACGGAAAGCAAGCAAGCTAAACATTCGCAATCTTTAGTCACTAAAAACCAGTCGTCAAACAAATCCCGTGACCCTCAGCACAACTGTGAATGTGCGAACAATGTCTATAATGAGTTCTTTGATGAACACGAAAGGGCTGCGTCCGAATATGATTCTCTTAACAAATGTTTTCCTGACATGATGGATACGCTTCATTTATCACTTTACGACGATGATTCGGACGACGGAGTTGATGAGGATAGACTTATTATCACTGAGATCGTTGAATATACCGAAATCTTGGTTCCGGAGAGATGCCGAACATGTAAAAATTGGTCGAATAAATCGTAATCGAAAATGTTTTCAGGTGTATTGTTCAATTTTTTAAAAAGACAATGCGAAGAAATTATGTTGTTGTCTTGCTTCCCAGAAAACGCAACATTCCCGTATCGGTCAAAGTCAGTTTTTCGTATTTTCTGGCCGCAAGACAACAGAATATAGTACTGCCTCGCTGGGAAATTTCTTATTTCGACGTGTGGAATGTAATCCTTGCCTGGAAATACAACCTTGATACACGCCTCAACCTTGGGCCTCAACGAGATATGTCCCAGTGAGACGGTAATGTACTATTTGGTATGCAAAAGTCGTTGACTGTTTCGTAAGTAACGTGTTTTCACACTTGAATTACACAAGAGTGGATTTTTCTTAGAGCAGCTTCTGTGGAGTATTAGAGGATGCTCCTGATTCCTGGATCACGCCTGCAGCGGTAGCGGAGGGCGTGACGCAGTCCTCACACCCCAATAAAGAAGCCACAGACTCAAAAAACATCATACAAAAACCTTTGGGACAAAGCACGATGTAAAGGGGAACTTCTGAAATTTCTTGAAAAATCTTGAGTTTTCGTAGGCAGTAAATTAGACTTTTTTGGTTTTTGAATTTTAGCTTCAGTATGACAAGTATTGTCACTTAGAGAGTTGGTTTTTTCTCGAAAGTTATAGAGATTGGTGAGGAAACCTTTTTGGGATTCTAAGAAAATGGCTGCCAGCTGTCAAATTGACGCCATCTTGGATTTTTTGCTATCTTTTGAATAAGAAAAGCTAGACAGTTGGATTCTTCTGGAAAGTTATAGAGATTTTTGAAAGGAATTTTTAGCCTGAAGCCTGAAAATTTTTTTTCGCATGAATTTTTTTTCAGGAATTTTTTTTCGCCAGTAATTTTTTTCACCTGAATTTTTTTTTTCAGGAATTTTTTTTCGCCAGTAATTTTTTTCTTCGCCGAAAAATTTTTTCGACGGAAATTTTTTTTCGCCGAAAATTTTTTTTCGCCGGAATTTTTTTTCGCCGAAAACTCTTTTCTACAAAATTGGTTTCCTTTTTCTTCCAAAATGGATTGACACTAACTGATTTTATCTTATCACGAATGTTGGGGTCGTCGCCGCCGCCGCTAGCTACGGAGCCAAATTTCGTCGCTACTTCCAAAACTACTGATATCAAAACCTCTTAAAAGGTAAAGTGTGACGCAGTCCCTAATGTCCACTTCCAAAATTAGTGATATCGTTTGAGGTGACGCTATCGCTGATAATAAGCAGAAATTTGTTTGAATTAAATGCTAGTTTGTGGTCAAAGTTTTATTCATTGAAAAAAATTGCATCCCTTTTTTGTAAGACATAATTATGTTGTGTTCAAAAAATTGCCTCACAAATGCCAGACCCACCAGCGTAATAATTTTTCAACACTTTCAGTTTTCACACGCAAAAATTTTAAAAACAATCTTCGCACAACGAAACAAAAGTACAGACAAATTATTTCGTCGTCATTTTCGTCATTTCACAAAAGACGTCCGGTTATTTTGACAAATTTCCGAACCCCCCCCCCTACCCCCTGGTCCGAATTCGTCCGGTTTTACAGTACCCCCTTAAAATAATGACGTCTGATTTCATATCCCCCCCCCCCCCCCGAATGAAAACTTTGAGTTCACAAAAGATACTTTTTTTATTGTGAATAAATACTTGGAGAGAAAAGGGGAGGGGAGAGGTGGTTTGTGGTGGGGGGGGTTGGTTGTTGTGGGTGGGGGGGGTGGGGGGGGGGGGGGGGGGGGGGGGGGGGGGGGGGGGGGGGGGGGGGGGGGGGGGGGGGGGGGGGGGGGGGGGGGGGGGGGGGGGGGGGGTTGTCTCGGGGGAGGGAGGGGGTGTGGGGTTGGGGGTGGTTGGGTGGTTATGTACATTTTTCTTCTAACAAACTGTCAAAGAAACTACATGAAAGATCTGCGTTTCTCTCTCGACAAACAACCTCGGGCATGCTCCCAGTTATAAATTACAAATTCTTAACCGTTTGACAAACCCACAAACTCTCAACCGGACGTCACGTTTCTCATAACCCCCCTCCCCCCACCGTCAGAATTCGTCCGGTTTCCCTTTACCCCCTCCCCCCCCAAACGACCGGACGTCATTTTTGAATGGCCCCTTGGGGACTGCGTCACACTTTACCTTTTAAGAGGTTTTTGTTATGATTTGGCTAATTTTCCGATCGTTTACCCACAGAGACATCGGTGTCGATTCGAGCGCTGAACTTATATAAGACAAATTTTGTTAATTTTCTCTCAATATAACTATTTATACACCGAAGTGATGTTATACCTAATATGCTATTATATGCGTGTATGTTTCCCACTATTCATTTTAGTCAGTTTCGATTGTTGTAGCTGGAGTAGTCCTTCCGAAATTCGTGTACAACGTTACATGCAAAGGGACGACGTCGTAACAACATTTTAGAAAAACCCTCATTTTCGTCCACGTAGCGTGTAAAATGTATAATTCTTTAACGAGACGAATTTATGGTAAGTCTATAAGCCCTCTAATTAATTGATTACACGTGTGTCCATAATTTACAATTTCACTTTGGACGCGGTTACATGAAAATTGGATTGAATTAAATTTCGTATAGCTTTTGAACCATAAAGTGGCTTTCGTATACGAATGTGGCATTTAGACCAATTTATGTATTCTAAACTGAAATATTAAAGCAATCATTTCTCGTAATTTAAAGAGCAATTGAATTTAGCAATAATTCATTTTACAAGCTTACAGTTTCTGCTAATATATCTGCTTTAAAGTCAGTGGTAAAGAAGTATCGGTAATGACTTCCACCGACGTGTATACGTGTGTTTACGTGTATCTTTCGTACAGATAATTTTGAACCATTTCTCTTATTGTAGCTGTGGGATTTAGTTAGTTACTTTTATTGGTTTTTTATGTTGCATTGTGTGCTACAACATCAAGATGATTCTAACAAAATTGCACTTTGCAAGTAGGCCACTAGGTTGAGCCTTTTTTGCATCCAATACCTTTTTCGAAGTTTAGAATTTTCTTAAGTTCTAAGTTTTCTCTTAGTCTTGATGGAGCCGGACATTAGGTGCGAGCAATACGTTGTATAACAACGTTGATAACAACGTAGAACGGGAAATATGTACACGTGTGTGCAGGAACGGGCTACGTGTGCGGTAGCGTACTGGCTTTCCACTAGAATATCCGGGTTCAATCCTGATGGGGAAAAATTCTGCACAGTATTTTTCTTCAATGTATAGCATGAAAGTAACGTTCCTAGGCACACCCAAGCTTAGGTGCCGCAACGAATCGTATTATAGAAGAATGACAATGTGTTCAAATATCTGACTCTGACTTTGGACGGAGATATATCTAGCAGCAGAAGAAATCCTAATGGTGCAATGCTAGCTACCGTTAGGCGTGGTTCGGAATTCACGTTAAGCACGTGGTCCAAAAAATGCCTGCCGGTAAAACACAATGATGGGGCGAACCGGCATTCTAAGCCCTACTAGTTTTCGCACCCACCTAGTACATCATAGATGGCACTAGGTTTGTGTGCAATTTACCACTGACACAGTAAAAACGTTGTTAACGAAAGGGTCTTTAAGAAGAATCCATCTGAGCAAAAGCTCGCAAAAAAATTGCGGAACTAGTTAATAAAATGATCTAGCCTCTGACCCGGACGGGTTGTAACGGCGAATTATTATTATTACAGGGTCGGACTATGCTGAAAGTTATTCTGTAACCTGCACAATGAGCTCGAAAGTAGGAGATGCTGGAAAGTAGGGCTACTTTTTCCTACGAGAAATTGGGAATTGGTTTTTCACTTAAAATTCGCTGTGTCTAATAGCTTAAAAGTGTCACATATTTGTGAAATTTTCCGCGAGCCTCATATTTGCATTCAGAAAATAGTTTCAAATTTATAACTACATCGGGATTCTCCATCCCGAACCAGTCAAACGCTTTCCGAAAATTGACAATTTGCGTGGTGCGGTTCCGATCCACAAAAAATCATTTTACGTACAGATTGATCGGCCAGATTTTCCTCATCTTTGAAAAATCACGTTATTAGACATAACACGAAACAAACTCCATTAAGACTTAACCGACATATCGAGTGTACAGACTGTCAGACAGTCAAAGTTTTTTTTAGTGAAAATTATTCCAGAATATTCTCGGGCCGATCCTCGGCATGTTATTTAAGGAAACGCGACATTCTCTAAAATTTTCCATAAATATCTATCTGGGTGAAACCGCTGAGTGTTCTCGCTAAAAAAATATCATTTTGAAGGGAAAGAGTAATTTTTCTTTCCTTCGTTTCGATGGAAAATCACAATTTATTTCTCCAAACTTTGATTACCGGTATTTACTGTAATTAACTTTTTATATAAAGATTTACTGTGATGAGGTCTGAAACGAAGACTTCCATCGGTAAAAATGTTCCACCTCTAAAATTGATTTTTTGGCCATCGGCTGACCCTAGGATCAAGCTCATCAAGCTGGAGGCCTAAAGTGATGACTGGAACATTGGCAAAAATATTCCACTCGCAGTCCTCTGCAAAACTTCAAAAATTAATTTGATGGTCCTTCAGGCCTGGACTGGCCATATGGGCCATGCGGTCGTATTAAAAAGGGTGCAATAATTTACATATTGTGACCTGCAGGTGCCATTTACGGCATTTTTAAGGAAACCCGTAAATGCAATCTCGGCGCCCCTCTCACATGAAAATAATATAATACACGGTTTGAAAATGTATGCGACTTTCACTTACGACTTAGTTAAACGTTTATGGAGGTAGCGCCTCGAGCTGAGATCAGCCAGACATTAACGTTTTCTATTGTTCAACTGACACATTTCAGTTCCTGATAGCGATATTATCAACCAACAAACGCAATTTAAAGATGGTGTTACATTTATGTAGCCATGGTTACCGAAAAATTTCTTGACCTGCCTAATATTACGTCCTCAATTTGTCCTTTCACTGCATCCTTTCAAAAATAAAATTTTGTCTTAGCTACTAGTTGGTTTTAACCGTTTTAATCGACCGCCGGTTGGTTTAATCGATCGCCGGTTGGTTTAATTGACCGCCGGTTGGTTTAATCGACCGCCGGCTGGTTTTAATCGACGGCCGGTTGGTTTGAATCGACCGTCGGTTGGTTTTAATCGACCGTTGGTTGGTTTTAATCGATCGTTGGTTGGTTTTAATCGACCGTCGGTTGGTTTTAATCGACCGCCGCGCCGGTTGGGTGTACTCACCGCCGGTTGTTAAAATAGATTGCCGATTGCTTTTAAGCGACCGCCGGTTGGTTTAACCGCCGGTTGATTTTGATCGACCGCCGCACAGTGGGGTTTTTGCAAGGGTTTGAGGGGCAACTAACTTAAGGAATTTTTAAACGTTAAGTTAAAAAATAAAATAAATTAAAAAAGAATGGAAAAGTTTGCGCATTCAATTTTACGCAAATCGTAGAAGAAAATTTTTAATTTCACCATTTCTTATAGAAATGCGACGTTGCCCCTCAAACCCTTACAAAAACCCCACTGTGCGCCGGTTGGATAGGGCAGGCATTATATGTCTTTATATAGTTATTTTTATTTATTTGCCTGCAACAAACAGTTTCCAAGACAAGCACCACGTAACTCTACATGCCGATGCATTCTGGGCACAATTATCACGATAACCATATGTAAAAAAAATCTTAGATTTGCGACCCTCAGTCGGCTCGCCCGGTGTGCCTTTCTGTCGCCAATCCGGGCCAGTGGTCCTTAAATGATGTGTAGAACCCACAGTTGAATCAATAGACAAAAATATTTCCCAGACATACTCTACAATACTTCTAAAATTAATTTTTGCTCGACTGACCCTAGAATTAATATGGAGGCCGTAAATGTGTTCCGAAATGCAGTCAGGAGCACCAAGGTACAGTCAGGTGCACCAAGATGCAGTCAGGAGCACCAAGGTACGAAGAGGAATCGGAGAAGGCTTAATAGAGCCCAGAGGCTGGCAAGCATAAGAGTAGCAAGCGCATATCGAACAATACCCTTAGAAGCGGTATGTGTTATAGCCGGAACGATGCCCATATGCATAACGCTGACAGAAGACAGTGAATGTCATAGAAAGAAGAGAATGGAGGAATAGAGGAAAACTACCAAAACAAGGACGAAATTAAGAGCCGAATCAATGAGACAGTGGCAGCAAGAGTGGGACTCCTCGGACAAGGGAAGGTGGACCCATAGACTCATACCAAAAATAACGACATGGGTACAGAGAAAACATGGAGAGGTTAGTTTCCACCTGACACAGTTTCTGTCTGGTCACGGATGCTTCAGGAAGTACCTGTACAGGTTTGGATTCACGGAGTCACCTTTCTGCACGACATGCGATAGGCAGGAAGAGACTGCGGAGCACGTGTTATTCGTCTGCCCCCGCTTCGAACAAGAACGAGGAGAGCTGTTGACTGTGAGTAGGCCAGATGTAAGTGCCGAAAACATAATATCGGAGATGTGCCGCGATGAGTAGGTGTGGATAGTGGCGGATAATGTAGTTGCGAAAATAATGACGAAGCTGCAAATTGCATGGAGAGACGATCAAAGAAGACTGGCAGTTGATCTAAGAGAGTAGGTGCGAAAGCACAGCTCCTCCCCGAAGTAATGCTGTGAGGCGGTTCCGGGGAGAAGAGAGCACGAAGAATAAGGAAGGAGGTTTTAGTTGGTAGGTCATTAAAGTTAATGGAATCCAACACTACCTTGGTTCAGAAAGACCGGGTGTCTATGAAGATTTCCTCACCCTTATAAAAAAAAAACATCGTACTACACTACTTTACATCTCACTACACCTTAGTACATCTCACTACACTACACTACATATCACTACACCTTAGTACATTTCACTACATCTTACTACGTCTTTTTTTTTTTTTTTTCTCAAGGGTGAGGAAACCTTCAAAAGGCACCTGGTCCTCCTGGACCCAGGTAGTGTTGGATTTTTACCAACTAAAACCTCCTTCCTTGATCGCCACGCTCTCGTCTCCCCGGAACCGCCTCACAGCATTACTTCGGGGAGGGGCTGTGCTTTCGCACCTACTTTCTCAGATCAACTGCCAGTCTTCGTTGATCGTCTCTCCATGCACTTTGTAGCTTCACCATTATCTTCGCAATTGCGTTGTCCGCTACTTTCCACACTTCGTCGTCGCGACACATTTCCGATATTATGTTGTCGGCGTTTACGTCTGGCCTGCTCGCGGCTATCAGTTCACATCGCTCCTGTTCAAAACGGGGACAGACAAACACAACGTGCTCTGCGGTTTCTTCCTCTTCAACGCATGTCACGCAGAAAGGTGATTCCGCGTGTCCAAACCTATGCAGGTACTTCCTGTATCTTACTACGTCTCAGTACATTTCATTACACTACACCTCACTACATCTCACTACACTACAATACATCTCACTACATTACACTACACCTCACTACACCTTATTACATCTCAGTACATTTCACTACACTAAACCATACTACGTCTCACTACACTACACTACATCTCACTACACTACACTACATTTCACTACACTACACTACACTACACTACACTAC
>WJQU01006419.1:0-23875 GCA_029228625.1 Pseudolycoriella hygida
CTCATAGTTCCAGAGATTTGGTTCATCCTGCCTAATTATGGAAGTGACCATATACCAGGGTTGGGCCATATTTCCCCAAAACCCTGAAACACGTGTTCGCTTAAATTTAATTCTCTACAACTTTGCCTTTGAAACCAACTTTCTAACTCTCATCGTTCAGGAGATCTGGGTCATCCTGCCAAAAATTGCCACAAACAAAGAAAGAAAGAAACATCGAAAGAAAGAAAGAAAGAAAGAAAGGTTTACCAAATTGACTAGTTAAAAATATTCGATTTTAGTCCATTTCCATACAAAATAGCAAAATTGTTTAATTCATATCTTCGGAACGACTGAACCGATTTTAATGAGTGAAAAGGCACTTCGGCCTAAAATTTTCCGTAGAATCCGGGAAAAATATTTTCCGGGGGGTACGTCGCTCGGGGGGGGGGGGAAGTCCTTAGTCTACGAAAAAATTTCTTGTGAATTTTTTGGCGTGTAAGACTTGCGTCACGACCCCTTACTATCGTGGGGCCATGATTATCACCCAGACAAAATGAACTGAACATTATCACCCGGGAAATTCTCCCCCAGCAATTATCGCCCAAACAAATGGAAATCGTTACAATGGAAATTATCATGCCGGAGGCATTTTCCTTATACAAATTGGACGATTTCCATCCCATCCAAGTAGCATTTACTTACTTAACCGGCACTACAACCCATTACGGGTCTTGGCCTTCTGCAACATGCTAACGTCTCCCAGCTGGATATTCCCACAGTTTTTAAGCTCGGACTGTTCCAGATTTCGTGTCAAAAATCGTTTTCACCACACACACACACTTGTTGCTTTCGTTTCAAAAATCGTTTTCACCACGTATACATAGCTGTGGTGAAAGCGAGGTGAAAACGATTTTTGGAACGAAAACAACAAGTGTGTGTGGTGAAAACGATTTTTGACACGGAATCTGGAACAGTCCGAGCTCAAGAGCCGCGTCATACCATCTGGATTTTGGACGCCCTGCACCTCTCTTGCCCTCCGGTCTGGTTTTAAGGATTTTTTTCGGAATACGATGATCTTCCATTCGTTGTACATGAAAGAGTCAACATAGACGGTTTAGTTTAGTGTTTCTAACTATGTCCAGCTCTCCATAAAGCTGATTAAGCTCATGATTGAAACGTCTGCGCCATCGGTTCTGCCTTTGATCGAATACTGGTCCAAATATTGTCCGTAGTACTTTTCTCTCGAACGTGTGCAGCGATTGTTCGTCTCTTTGTGTCAAGCACCATGACTCCGAACCATACGTAACTACCGGTCTGATCATAGATTTGCATATTTCGCACTTTGAATTTCGGGTTACTGACTTGGACTTTAAGATTTTCAGAAGGCCGTAATAACTCCGGTTGCCCAGAATTACTCGTCTCTTAATTTCGTCCTCGATGTCGTTATTAGTGTTCAGCTCCGATCCAAGGTATACGAATTTGTTCCATTTTGAATGTGTGTGTTTCCCCCTGGTGTTGATTCGAAGGCGGGATGAGCATATATATTTCGTTTTTTCGTCATTAACTTTCAACCCAAGGTCGGTACCTTTCCTCTCCAAGGCCATAAACTTGTCTTTAACAACATCCATTTTTCGTCCAAGTATGTCCAGGTCGTCTGCGAAACCTAGCAACTGACTGGACCTAGTGAAAATGGTGCCGCTGGAATCTATGTTCATGGTGCACACAGCTGCTTCAAGGGTCAGGTTAAAAAGCAGCGTCGCGAGAGGATCTCCCTGACGTAGGCCTTCCTCTATGTCAAAAATCTCTGACATTTGATTACGGATCCTTACTCGGCTATTAGCTCCGTTCTGTGTTAACTTGGTTAGCGAGATCAGTTTTTTGGGGATTCCAAATTCCTCCATTACTCTCCATAGCTTACTTCTTCTAACACTGTCATAGGCTGTCTTAAAATCAACGAACAAATGGTGTGTTTCAATGTTGTACTCCTTGCACTTCTCCAAGATCTGTCTGATATTAAACAGTTGGTCCGATGTTGAACGACTTACACGAAAACCACCTTGGTATTCACCTACAGAGTTTTCCATGTATGGATGAAGGCACTGGTAAAGAATATTTGCAAATATCTTGTAAGCAATATTCAGCAGAGCAATTCCTCGAAAATTGCCGCACTCCATTTTGTCACCTTTTTTGTATATGGGACAAAGTATGCTGGTCTCCCACTCTTCCGGTAACTCCTCGACATTCCATATACGCGTGATGAGCTCGTGCATCTCCATATATAGCGCGTTGCCGCCGTTCTTGAAAAGTTCGCCGGGTAAATTGTCTGTCCCCGGGCTTTTGAAATTTCTGAGCCTCGAAATTTCAGCTTCCACTTCTTGCATCGTTGGTTCTTCTATAATGGTTGCGCAGTATGAAATGGCAATTCGTTTTCGGTTGAGCGGTGTGTTCGGATTAAGCAGTTCTTTGAAGTACTCAGCCCATCTCGCAATGCACTTTTCCTCATCTGCTACGACCAATCCATTCTTGTCCTTACACAGCAAAGGTTGTTGACTGTAACCATTTTTGGCTTCGTTTACTTTCCGATAGAAGTTCCCAGCTTCCTTCCTATTGCCAAACTTTTCAATTTAGATCAAAACGTTCCGCTTTTTGTTTCGGAACAGTTTTCGAGCGAAATTTCTCTTCGAACGGTACTCTGCCTGGCTTGCTCGAGTGTATCGACTCAGAGTTTTTAGTTCTCCAGAACTCGCTGGCATTCACCGTCAAACCAGTTATTTCTTTTATTTCCCGCTCTCGTTCCCAATGTCTCTGCTGCGGCTCTCTCTACATTCCGCCTGATTTGATTCCACGCATCCATCGTCTATGCTGTGTTGTTCACTGACCATTTCTTCAATAATGTTTCTCTTCAAAATACATATTTACCTCTTTAAATTTGCTGGGTAAAAATTCCTGGGCGATGATTCTCCCGGTGATAGCTTCCCGATTGTCTGGGCGATAATTCCCATTTTTGTAAGTCTGGGGGATAATTCATGTCGCCCATAGCTTTTGATCTTTTTTTCCTTTTCCCATTCATCACGTAAATCTTTCAAACCTCACGGTCCCAACCAGTAACCTCTTGTGGAGTCCACAACGAGCCGTATACAGAAGAATGACATGCATGACGTCACCCATGTACGACAAAAAATCCCATATGTAGGCGTGGTTCGAAATTCACGTTAAGCATGTGGCCCAACAAACAGATTAATGGTTACTCATACAAATACTATAGAAAAAGTTGTTTTGATGGTGTGGGATAAACTGTATTCACGTGGCTACTATAGAATAAGCATAAATGGTGGCTAGTTAGCTAGAAAATGTATCGTAGTGTGTGCACACACGACGAGGTTCCTTTGGCTAACAAGTGCATAATCTGAATGGGAACGTGTAAATGTGGGTATCTAGCTAAAAATCAAATACATGACTAGGTGGAATGATAGAAAAGTAACGGGGAAGGAAAGAAGGGGCAAGAAGACCTGTGTTCCAAAGCTAGTAGGCCGTCACAAACCAGACATCTCGGTGACACGTGACCAACAATCTGAGTCTCAGATAAGGGATCTTCAGGCATTTATGTAGAAACGTTAAGATCAATTAAAGACACGAATTGTCGGTAAAAATAAAATAATTTATTGGATTGCAAAAACGTGTGAGACAACTGACAAAAACAGAATGACTTGTAAAACCCTTTACTCCATACAATGCAAATGTCATTTCAATTGATATAAAAATTAGATTCACTTTACCGATTACACCTGTTCCTACATTTACACATATAGTGAACCCCTGTTTCCTCGCCGAGAGACCGCAGCTGCATTTGATATCGTGATTTCCATTCGTACCATGTGCTTATTCAGCCGGCAAGTCCCAATGATCGCTTCTATCATCCTTATGATGCGCAACCGTTCCATGATGAGCAACTTTCTAGCCCTTTTCACATCAGACAACAAAATGGAGGGCCCCGTATCGATGCCAATGAGTCGCGTTTTTAGGCTCAATCGATTCGAAGTTTCGAATTTCTTGTCCTCGTCGCGCTTCTTCAGTAAACGACCAACATGAACACCATCTCCAGTGGTGAGAGTAATTTCTGTATTCCTTTCTTCACTTTCGATAACGTAATTGTGGTCTTTTTGGCCGCGGGAGTGGTAGTATTCTCTTTGGAACCATCAATGGACAGATGGTATCATCTAGGGAGATTCGCCAATGTCTTTGAGGCTGTGACTTTCCCAGGGCGGATGTTGTTTATACTTTCTCCCGTCGAGGTGTTTAGGCTCGTTAAAACATTTAGAAAGTATAAAAATTGGCCAGAGGGGATTGGCTCCCAATGATGGTCCACCGTTTTATTTTGTCCTGAGCAAGACATTAAACTGCCCCCTGCTTCACAGGGTCTTTCAGTCGTTCTGTCCTTCGTTTCGTAGATTCTCTATTGTTTTTATTTTTCCATATTTTGCCTCGTAGTGAACCTTAACTCTCTTTATCGGTTGATAGTTACAAGGCCCAGGCCGTGGCATTGCACTTGGAAATTTATTTCCAGGCCACCGTAGCTAGCTAACGCTTACTACGAATAAGGCGGGTCGTGACTATCTTCCACGAAGACGAGTTATCACTTAGTTAGCCTGTGTGGGACCTAAGTGACTTGTGGGAATCTCTGACGCAAAATCCTTTTGTATTTTGGTTGTGTGCTGCCATCATGGGTTGGCTTTTAAGCGCCGGGTTCTCTGTAAACAGAGGATGCAGGCGAGCGTACGTGAAAGCCGTAAGTTCGTTTGCACAAGCACTAAGTAGACATTACACTTCAAGTCAAGTTCAAGTCAAGATGGCGGCAGATATGGACGTGTTTGTTTTGCTCTGAGTAAGTTTCGTTTATTTTTTGCCCTCTTCGCGTTTTAAATCACAGTTTCTCGTAAATTAGTTAAGTTAAATTAGTGTGTGTTTTTGTAACTTTTTTAGATATCAATTAAAATCTGCATTTTCTTTTCAAGCAACGTAGTGCTCACATAACCTCAAAGTTACAGCGTTTTTCGGGTGTTTGTTTTGTTTTCTTCATGCAAAACAATCGGCGTTTTGTGTTTGTGATTTTGGTATAGAATTTCAAGTAGGTGTTTGTCTACGGTTACGGTTAACTTCTTCGCTATTCATATAGCAATTCTTTTTTGGCAAAAATAAATGAGCTTGCGCTTAGCATCTCGGGCACGTGTGTGATGTCCCCATTGAGGCTTGAACTTCCAGTGCGGTTCGGCTTACCAGGCCGTCCCACTGTATTCATTATTGGTAAAAACGGTCATAGGCAGCCTCGGACGAGTGTTGGTCACGGGGTACGACCAATGCGGGACTCGAACGGTACCCCATCGTTGACGATCAGGCAATGTAAAAAGGTTGGTGGTTTGTTTATTGGAAGTCTAAACGTTAATGGGGGTTTTAGGGGTCGCAAGGGTGAGTTGGTGGGCTTGGCAATGGATTATGGTGTAGATATATTAGCGTTGAGCGACATTAGGACGAAAGGGCAGCGCGAAGAACTGGTGGGCGGTTATAAAGTGTTTTCGTCTGGTGTTCAGTCTGGTAGGGCGAACGGGGGAGTTGGAATGGCTATCAAAAGGGAATTAGAAAAGTTTGTTTTGAACGTGCGGTATGTAAGTGAAAGGATCATGTGGGTCTCCATTAAGCTGACAGGAGGTATTTATCGGCTGGTTAGTGTTTATAGCCCGTGCGAGGGTAGCAGTGCTGGCGATCTTGACACCTTTTACGAGCAGTTAGGGGAGGTTGTCAGCAAAAAAGGTAGTGAGTGTGTGATTCTGTTGGGGGATTTCAACGCGAGAATAGGAAACAGTAAGACCAGTGGCGGCTATGAAAGGGTAGTGGGCAAATTCGGGGAGGATGTTTTAAACTCAAACGGGAAGCGGTTGTTGGATTTCTGCGATTTCAATGGACTGGCAGTAACCAACTCTTTCTTTAGGCATAGGGGGATCCATCGGTACACTTACGTTAATAATAGTTTGGGGCACAAGTCAATAATTGATTACATGGTTATAGAGCAGGACAGGAGGCAGGAAGTCAGGAACACACGTGTTTTCAGGGGTTTCACATTTGGCTCAGACCACTACCTTTTGGGTACCCATCTCTCTGTTAGTGAACTCTGTCAGGCTAAAAGGAAAAAAGTGGTGGTTCGGAAATTTCGTGTGGGAAAAGTCAGGGACGAGGAAGTTAAGTCTCGCTTTATGTCAAAGTTCAGCGAAGCTTTCGAAAGGCTTCCTCCGGACTGCGTAGACATTGAGGTTGAGTGGGCAAACTTTAAGGAATTTGTCTTGGGCGTAGCTGAGGAATATCTAGGTATTGTGTCTAGTGGGGGTAGAAACAAAAAGACAGGCTGGTGGAACGCAGATATCAAAAAGGCGGTAGTAGAGAAAAGGAAGCTGTATTTGGTTTGGTTACAGGATAAGACGGACGAAAAGCATGAGGCTTACAGGGCTTGCAGGCAGACGGTTAAGACTCTAGTCAAGGAAGCGAAGGATCGGTCGTGGAAAAAGTTTGGGGGGGAATTGGAAGAGGCTGGTCAAGGAAGGGGTAAAAAAATTTGGTCGGCAATCAAGGATAGTAGGCGTGGTGGTGAAAAGGAGGGCTGCGGTAGCATTTTGGGTAAAGATGGCGAATTAGTTACAGATAAGGGTGAGGTCCTGAAAACCTGGCAGGATTACTTTCAGGATCTATTCGCCTCTGTCAATCCCGTAACAAGCCTTGACAGGGAAGAGGCCGTAGCTTGGAGGGTGAGGAGGAAATTACATTAGAGGAAGTGTCACGAAAGGTCAGCAGGCTGAAGGCAGGAAAATCCGCAGGTATAGACGAAATTAGGACAGAATTTATTAAGAATAGCGGGCCGGGTGGGGTTCAATGGCTTTGTAGGCTTTTCAATTTAGCATTGAAGTCCTCAGTAGTACCCGCTGACTGGAGCTTCGGTGTTATTGCTCCGATCTTCAAGAAGGGTAACCGCAAAGTCCTTACCAACTACAGGGGGATTTCACTCTTGAGCGTGGTCGGAAAGGTTTATACAAGTGTGCTAGTAGACAGGGTTAGGGGTATAGTGGAAGATGTTCTTGACGAGGTTCAGAGTGGTTTCAGACCTCTGAGAGGTTGTCAGGATCAGATCTTTTGTCTCAGGCAGGTTATAGAAAAGCTCTCTGAGAGGAATATTGATTTATACTTGTGCATCATCGACCTAGTAAAGGCATTCGATCGGGTACCGAGGCAAAAGCTGTTCGAGGTACTTGGCGAATACGGGGTTAATGGAAGTTTATTGGGCGCTATCAAACGCATCTACTCAGGGAGCAAGGCTGCGGTAAGGATAGATGGTGAAATTAGTGAGGCTTTCGAAGTTAATGAGGGAGTTCGTCAGGGTTGTTGTCTCTCCCCTCTTCTGTTCATAATTTTTATGGACAAGATTATCAGGCAAGCGAATTTGCAAGGGAATGTGACGGTGGGGGAAGTAATCATGAAAATCCTGGCCTATGCGGATGACTTAACTCTATTAGCAGATAATGCCAAGGATTTGCAGGAGAATTTAGACTGCCTGAATGCTGCATGTGAGGAATACGGCATGAAAATAAGTGTCAGTAAAACTAAAGTTATGCATAGTGGCAAATCCCGGAAGGATGTAGTTTGCAGTTTAAATGGGGAGCAGTTGGAACAGGTCTCTGAGTTTAAATATTTAGGAGCCATTTTTTCGGAGAATGGCAAGTTAGTTAGGGAATTTGAAGAAAGGAGAAGAATGGGAAATGCAGTGGCCAGTCAGTTGAGGTCGTATGTTTTCAACAAAAAGGAGTTAAGTAGTGGCACAAAGCTAGCTATTCACAGGTCAATCTTCAGACCAACGATTTTATACGGTAGTGAAAGTTGGGTGGACTGCGGATACCTTGTGCATGACCTGGAGGTTTCTGATATGAGGGGTCTTAGGAGCATAGCAAGAGTAAATCGGAGGGAACAGTGGGACAATCATATTAGGAACGACGACATCAGGGAAAACTTAGGGGTTACATCAGTGGAAGAGGCGGCAAGGATTAGTCGTCTGCGGTGGTACGGGCACGTTCAGAGGATGGGTAATAGAAGGCTACCAAAGAGGATATTGGATGCTCAAGTCCCGGGTGTGCGTCCCAGGGGTAGGCCAAGGAGAAGGTTTATAGACTCAGTTAAATCCGATTTAGAAGTTAGGGGACTTTCTCTAGGCGAACAAACCATCTCCTTGGCACAGGATAGGGGAGTATGGAGAAGGGTGGTCCATGATCAGTAGTAAAGACCTCACACCGAAAGGTACAAACGGTCTATAAAGTGTGATGATGATGATGATGAAAGTAAAATGAAAGTCCCTAGGCAGTGCCCAATACAAAAAATAAGGTACGGCACATCGCTTATATAGGGAAACACTTAATGAATGAAATATCCCATCCGATGTGATAAAATAATATAATTTTTGACTCGACAGGCTAAAGTCAAACAAAGTGGAAATCTTTTTTCCTTCTAGTTCGGACCGATATTACTGGACATATTAGCATTTGAAATTCGTTCGAAAAATTCTCAAACTTTAAACGATAATGTTTCTAAAACTATCGTTTCAATTTTTAGAGAAACTATTTTACGATCAATTTGACAATCTGAAAAAAGGATCTTCATTTCGTTTGACGCGAGTCAAAAATTAGTTATTTTAGTTACGTATTACTTTTGGCGTCACAACTGGACAAAGACTTTCTCAACTATGTCAACGCAATCAACGACTTCGGCATTTAGGATGACATTGGAATGGATTTTCAACCTATTAGATATGATTGACTGATTAATTTGTTCAACTTATATTGATCCACTTTCATTCATTTATTTGTCTCTGACGCTCACCTGACGGTGATAGAGTTTCTTTGTTTGTTTGTAATTTGTATATCTCTTTATATTTTGCTAAATAAACGTAGGAACTAGAGAACTAGGAACAAGGGATGTATATCCAGGTTCCTGTCTGGCCATCACGGCCAGATACCCCTACAACCTTCTATCTATCTATCTGTCTATGGATTACTTACACATTTAAGATGCATAGTCTTCAAATTCTTCTGAAATTTTTGAAATTTCTGTCAGCGCAGAGTCACCTCTTATCATTTCCCTGCTTTGATCATTCAGCAAGAGAATCCAAGTCTTCGAAAAAATTCCAAACCAAGATGCTTTTTGGGCACTGTATGTCTCGGATTGCAGTTCGAATATGACAATATGATTACAAAATCATTTATCACAGAGTTGTGAATAAAGGTTTCCAAAAAATTCCATTCTCCGTCACTCAGTTGAGAAAGTATTTTTCAAAAAGTGCATAAGTAGAAATGATACTATTCATGAATCAAGGACTTCTTCCAACGCTCTCAGCTCGTAAAATGCTTAACGTATTTGAGTACAAGAATGAAAAGTTCCATTTTCAATTGATTATTGGCCTCGGTCTTGCTTCGGGTCAAAAAAATTCACATGAAAAGTGGACTTTCCATCTGTTTATCTCTAGTTATGTACGTGACAAAACAAACTTATAAAAACCGTGAAAACGGACTCAAAAACCGGTTTCGATTTTGAAGGAAACCGGTTATCAATACCGGTTTTGAAACCGATTTTGCATTCCCTAGTCAAAACTATGTGAGGAATACTTACTGAAAATTTTCTACATAATTTTATTGAAGTGGGTATGCTCGAAATGGGTATATTTCGACCTAGTACGCAATATGCGCAATTCACGAAAGAAATAGCTGTTAGACCTTTTTTTAATACAACAAATTCATATAATGTTTAAAGAATAACGTAAGAAAAATCAATTCTCCTCTTTGAAGGTACGTCATGCGTTTATTACTTCATGACAATTTACTATTACAGACGTATTATCATCAAGAATTAAAAGCTTTTGAAACACACTGTAAAAATGATAAGCGCATATATAAGATCCATATAAGATAAGAGGCTGTATATGCATGTATGGAATTGCAAAATTGTGAAAAAAACGTTCATAAATTACGTCTGCGTTTGGGGGAGGGGGTCTAGGAAAACAGACACTTCATACAAAAACATAGAAGGGACCCGTACGTCAGAGGTCTGCATGGTTAACTGTTTCACTATTTTATTTGTGGTTTTACAGAGTACCAAAAAATAGTGGTATTAATATAAACCAAATAAAAATGGCTAAAAATAACACCATTAATTTTCTGGTCATATTTTTAATTAAAAAAAATTTAGTATTACATTGTACTAAAAAATAAAATGGTGAAAATTAGTACCATTTTTTTTCTAGTGAATTTTCAAGAAAATTGTAAATTTAGACGTTTCTCATCAAATCATGAAGATTCGCGATAGTTTTAAATATAACTAAAAATTTTATGGTTTAATTTTATACCATTTATTTTCTAGTTAAAAATATTACCATAAAATTTCTAGTATTCAATATAACCAAATATTTTATGGTTGAAATTAAAACCAAAAATATTTATAGTTTTATTTTAGACCATTTTCTGTTTTGAAAAAAATAGTGAAACCATGCAGACCTCTGGTCAAAGCAACAATTGAAAATTGTTAGATCAACAATTCGACTACACGTGAAAGTTGCAACTATTCGAAATTGCAGAAATCGCAATTTTTATGTATAGTTAAATTGTTGGTTTTACAATCTTCGATTGTTGCTTTGATTGTGACACTTATTAACGCTCCTCTTTCTTTAAGTGTACTGACCTAGGGCCTTAAATAGAGGCATCGGATACATACTTCCATAGACAAAAATGTTTCCCTTGATTTGCTCTGCAACATAGCAAAAAACATTTTTTTATGTTAGGGCCGACCTTAGGACCGACATGAGGCCCACTTGAGCTCTAAGCACAGGCAAAAATTCTTCTATAAATTGTCGGCCGTGCCGAGATCTTTCAAACAAAAAAAAAGTTTCTGAAAATCGGAAGAGATTTACTCGAGTTATGTACAAAAAACACTCGTTTTTAGTGCCCTAGCTAAGTCCAAGGACTCAAATTAAAAAAGGTTTCTTCCATAAATTGTCGGCCATGCCCAGATCTTTCAAACAAAAAAAATTTAAGAAAATCAGAAAAGATTTACTCCAGTTATGTCCAAAAGACCAAAAACCACTTAAACGGCCCTAGCTCGGCGGCTCTTGGGCCGACAGTGCCCAGATTCAATACCATAAAATATTTTTCGACTACCTTTCAGGAAAAAGAAAGTTTTTGAAAATCGGTCAAGATTTACTCAAGTTATCGTGTTGACAGACAGACCGACAGACAGACCGACACACAGACCGACAGACAGACAGACAGACCGACAGACGGACATTGTTTTTTCACTGATTTGTCATCTGGAGGCAATAAAAAAATGTTCCCCCTTACTCCCGGGTTCGAATTCGCAATGTAACAAACGTGGTAGTAAACGCATCAGACCTACGTACGGGTCTAAAAATCTTAATTTGTATGGAACATTGTAGACAAGGGGAGGGGGGGGGTTAAAAACCTGGAAAAAATGCAGACGTCATATACGAAGACAAAATCTTGTTGTGACCATGAGGAAAACAGATTAAAAGTGTATACATGTGCAGGTTATGGAAAAACAGACTTTGAATCTAATCTCAATCTCACGAACTGGCGGATTGAAAGGGACCCGGTGGATTTCGATGGGGCGACCAGGTCCTCTTGGTCTAACGCTTTCATCTGCAGTAAGCTAAGAATTGAAACTTAACAGTCACAATCGTCACATGCACCAACATCATCACCCACACTAATCACCACATACTATATATATAAGTTGTTTTTAAGAGTGGTTTTTAAATGACATATTTTCCACTCAATAATGTTAACAAAACAAATCAAACGAAAGTAAGCTAATGAACTCCTAAGGTATTTAATCAGTGCCTAACTAAGTTGTAAAGAAATTTCTATATCTCTTAATTGAAACTAGAATCGCATATTGTAAAGTAATTTTAATCAGTCAAAATAAAATCTATCTATCTATCTATCTAATCTCAATTCGAAATTTGTCATTAGTCAGTGCTGCTATGTAGAATTTTATCAAAGAGTTTTCAAATGACCGCTTCAACCTCCAAGACCCACAATTTCCGAAATCTATATGCATAACTTGCAAAGTCAAGGAAATACGTCAAGATTATTAGCTGAAATACCCAATTTTCTGGAAATACAATTATTGAAAGATACCCGGAGTAGTGACACTCCAGAGTGTTTTTGCTACATTTGTCGTAAGGCGAAACAGAAAGAAAACGGATTATTTGGTTCCAATAAATCTTTGAAACCGAAGAAACCTAGCACACGTCTGTGATCAAGCAAAATTTCGTAAAAATGTTGTAGAAAATATCGGAAATCTACCTCAATCAACCCAAGATAATATCCAACACGACCTTTTGACGAGAAAAGCAAAGATGTCTAATCCATTTACCAGACTGCGGGTCGTAGTGCCACAATCATTCTAAATCAATGATATTCATAGAAAAAGGGACATCGTATAGGTTGATTCTTTAACTAGAGGCTAGTCATAGGAAAGTGACTATCATTTTGTAACTGAGAATTTTTTAGCGTGTAAATGATGAAGTCCGTGGAATTGCCCATTGTATAGCTGTAGCATATGTTGAATTAGCTAGAGTTTTTATGAAGCAGAATATCTTCCAATTTAGAGGTAAGGCGTACATTTAAACTAATGCAGCGAGTATTGGTAACACATTGTCAAGTCGAACTGTTCATGTGCCATTTCGAAATGAGTATTGAAAGCCATCCAATTTTCCCAAGATTTTATAGAAGGTATATGGATGATGTTTTCGTTATTGAGTATTGAGTAAGTTATTAAGTTATTTTTGAAGAGAAGATGGTGCCTTTAAGAAGGGCACAATAAGATTAACAATATAAAGGCAAAAAGACGAGAAAATTGCATTCCTTAACACAATGTACGAAAAATTACGGAAAAATTAGCATTGACGTATATAGGAAACCCACACACACGATGAGGTTGATTACTAACGATTCGTTCCATGACATACAGAAAATGGCAAACTACGACTCAATGGCCAACTTCATATTTATCCTTCCACTCACTGAAGAAAAAATACAGAAAGAGACAAGGAAGATCGTTGAGATAGGTGAGGTTAATGACTTTGCTAACTCAGCAATTCTGGACATAATAAATAAGAATATAGAAAAAAAAACAACTAACACAAATCTCGACTTTCTATGATGCTCAGGGAGCACCCCCCAAAAGGGTTTGGATTAGATTTTACCCAAAAGTAACCGATATACAGAAGGAATAATATGGCGGTGGTTCATAGAAACGAAAGGTCTTTGAGGAACCTTCTTGAAACGACGAAAGATAAATTCCTTGATTTACACAAATCAAGGGGCAATTTTGTTCTCAGCATCTCCAATTTCACGTAAATTCACATCAATTCTTCAAAATTTTCAAATTTCCAAATTCTCACAAAATTCGCAAATATTCTCAATATTCGCACCATTCGCATGAATTTCTTTTGTAGGATAACTGACAAAACTATCAATGATAGAGTTAAGTGTTTTAGCGTTTTATTAAAAGTATGCAATACGCTCACCAATTTTAAAAAATGCCCCAAGAAGATTTTCAAGTTTCGAAAAAATAATTCAGAAAAGTTTTATTGAAGCGAAAAAATTCCTGAAAGATCACCTAGACATTTTAGTGACATCGGCCGATGAAAGAAAAATCAGCGTGTTAACGTCAACGTTAGATTATGAAAAATTTGTTAGACCAAAAATCCACCTATTATTGGAAAAAGATCCGACAAAATTAATTGAAGGACGATGTAATAGACTGATCTTAAAATGGAAACGGATGAGCTTCATCACAGAAGAAGAAGCAACAAAACTTACGCTATACAACGCGATTTGAAGCTTTATAATCTGAACGCACTTCTTCGCCCAATAATCGATGCACCAACGTACAACCTGTCCAAAATGTATGCTTCAATTTTGAAAAACGTGACGGGGAATAACGGTCGATCGAAAACTGCGTTTTTCAATACAAAGAGATAATTTCTAAACAAATTTTCGGATCTCCAATGGGCTCACCATAAAAAACTCGATAGAAACCAAACCAGAACCAGAATTAGTGTCGAAAAAATACATCGCAATTCCATACGTGAAAGGGTTATTTGAACAAATCGCTCCAATCTTCAAAGACACATATAAGAAAATCGTTGGAGGTGGGGGCAATAACTTACATCGTTCCATTTTCACCAAAGTCAAACATAAAGTTCCAAAAATTCCAAATGTCCCATGTAATCTATAAAATTCAGTGCAATTATCTATTTTGTTATTGGGAGAAACGCGAAACAGGCTAGAAAAAAGAGAAGAGGGCCACCAGTATAACATCGAGGCGAAAAAAAAAATCTCATAGTGCATTGTGCAAACACTTTATTCCTATACGATACGATATGCAATGATTTAATTGGTCTAGAATCGATCTCAAAGAAAATGAGAATCCGACTCTAGTAATGTGATTATTATGTTCAGAAAGTTATGTCTTGTTGGACCCGTACGAAGTACAAAGGTCCTATACGTTTACTACAAACAATTTTATTGTAACATGGGGCAGACCGAGGTGGGAGTTGGGGGAATGCATCTATTATGTTTCGGGACTTTGGGAAGATATGGTCCAATCCTGGTATATGGCCACTTCCATAATTGGGCAGGATGACCCAGGTCTCCAGAACTATTAGAGTTAAAAAGTTGGTTCCAGAGGCGAAGTTGTAGAGAATTAAATATAAGCGAACACGTGTTTCAGGGCTTTGGGGAAATATGGCCCAATCCTGGTATATGGCCACTTCCATAATTGGGCAGGATGACCCAGATCTCCAGAACTATGAGAGTTTGAAAGTTGGTTCCAAAAGCGAAGTTGTAGAGAATTAAATTTGAGCGAACACGTGTTTCAGGGTTTTGGGAAAATATGGCCCAATTGTGGCATATGGCCACTTCCATTATTGGGAAGGATGACCCGAATCTCCAGAACTATGAGAGATAGAAAGTTGCTTCCACAGACAAAGTTGTAGAGAATAAAATTTTAGAGAACACGTGTTTCAGGGTTTTAGAGGAAAATGACTTAGTCCTTAGATATAAGCTTTTCTAGATTTGAATGGTCTGAGACGTACTTCGGTAGGGCCTTTGACATTACCTTGGGTAATTTCTATGGATCTTTGAAATTCTTACAGTTATAAAAGAACAGAAAACGTTGGATTGTTTGCTTATTTGTATATTTAGATACGTTCGAGTCTCTTTGCCACATATATTCTGTTTGCCACATCTATTCTGATACGTACGGGTCTTTGGTTATGTTTGTTTACAAATTTAATGTTGTCAATTAATCGTTCCACCGTGATAATTTTTGTGTGATAAAGTTTAAAATTTTAAGCATTGACGAAGGTAAACGAATTTAGATATATTTGTTGAAAATGTTAGACTTCTAGAATTATACATAATTTTCAGCCATTGATAATGCGGTCCGTTGTTGACACGCGAAATATTTGGCAATAAACAAAGTATTTTTGAACTTGATTAAAAAAGTTTCTTCCATAAAATGTCAGGTATGTCCAGGTCTTTCAAACAAAAAAAAAATATTGACCAAAGACCAAAAACTATTACCAACTATTATGCACCGAAGCAAGAAATCAACAAAACAAATTTTGATACAAGACAGTAATGTATGACTTATCTCCCAAGACAGCCACTGAGGTGTATAAAAGATTTTTCAATTACCTTTCAGGGGAAAATTTTTTTTGAAAATCGGTGGAGTTTTACTAGAGGTGTGCGCCGTCGAGTTCAGCCGGCTGGAAGCTCTCAGCCGAGCGCCGCCGCGGATAAAAAAAATATTAGCAACCGCCGCCAACCGCCGAGTGTTTTTGTCGACTTGAAGAAATAAACCGGTGAGGTTTCTGAAATTTGTTGCCGAGTCGTTGATTTCCAGTTAATTTTTCGTCATACAGTCTACGTCTTTCTATGTCATTAACGAACAATTCATTTAGAGATTCCAGGCAATCGATAGAAAAATAGACTACCGCATAAGAACAGATAGTTAATAGTTTTCATAATGCAGCGCCAGGTCAATTGGCCATTCCACGAAAGGATAGGCATAGAAAAAGGTGTATCACAAAGGATGATCCTTTAACTAGAGGTTAGTAACTCTCCTATGACTATCATCTTGTAAATACTGAGAATTTTGTGAGTAAGAACGATGAAGCCCGTGGAGTTGGTGCAATATTGAGTTGACTATATTTCGCCGTTTCCATGGACTACAGTGCCCTAATTACGTATCCGATATCCACAGAAAAAGTTTCCTCAGTTTTTTTTAGATCAAAACCGAAATGAACAAGGGAACTATTTATTGGTACTAGTTAAAAATAAGTTTTTGTCAAGTTATTTTTTGTAAAGTTTTTTTGTTACTTTGTCAAGTTGAACGTTTTCCTTATACAAAATATGTTTTATCCCTTATTCCTTCTTATCCTGCTTTAAAGGCTCTACCAAAAAAATAAGTTCCTTGTACAAAGTGCATTTAAGTGCTTTATCTGGACTTACAGAAATGCTGCAACTTGTCAAGTTATAATTTGACATTTCTAACTTGATAAATAAATATTTTTAACTTGACATTTAAATAGTACCCAATGAACAATAACTGTGCTGTACTTGTCGCGACATTTGTGAAAGAGTTTTAAGGACCCTCGAAAATCCACGTTTTTGGACACCTTTTCAACCATATCTGTACAATCTCGCGATAGTACATTTTTATGATATGAATGTGAGACATTCATGAGTCGACGTTGACCGAAATATTATTGGTGATATTTTCATTATTGCAATGCAACGCTTACAAACAATTATTACGTTATGAGTGTTGAACTTAGTAACGTAATATGAGACGAGTAAGCATAACTAAATGATTAATTATGAAATGAAAAGTATGATAACACTTTGTTGACATAACAAAAGAACGAAAATGGATTTGTGTCTGTTCCAAAGTTAATGACGAAAGAAACACTTGAAATCGAATGACTTACATTGTTGTATGTTTATGCATTAAGAGTCTAGTCATATTGCATTGAAGGAAACCAGAACACTTCTTGTTTTGATCTATATACCGAAGTAGATCAAAACAAACAAAATGTTATGTATGGTAAGAGTAGTAGGGAAGAAGAATTGTGTATAAAAGTAGGAACCAAAGACTGATTAAAGTGAGTTATTTGTGAGTTGTTGAAAAGATTGTTTTATTTATTCCTCTGAGCTCAGAAGCAGCTCAGAGGAAACCCAGAAGGAAATCGTTTAAACCCAAACCTATGATCGAAGGAGGATTGGGATTTTACAATATCAACGGAAATAATTGAGTAATTTTACCGATCCTTTACTGTCAAACCACATTATTTTAAACAAAAAATTGTTCTACGGTATCTTAGCTTTTTTTTATAGGGCTGATCTTATGTTCTAAATTGTACTGAAAGTGAAGATTAAACTAGTTTTTTTTATAGGGCTGATCTTATGTTCTAAATTTTACTGAAAGTGAAGATTAAACTAGCTCCCCCCCAAAAAAAGAAGATATTTAGACACATACCGTAGAACAATTTTTTGTTTAAAATAATGTAGTTTGACAGTAAAAAAAAAGAAAACGCCTATTTGGAGACATTATTTTTCATCGGTTAACGAAAATTTTTGAAAGTGTATGGGAAAATATGGTTTTTTTAATAGGCTGAGGAACTGTTTTCTGAACTCCTCTTAGGTCCCAAAACTCGGATCAAAAGTCATTTTGTGGGTACATTTTCATAAAACTTTTTTTTGGTTGAGGATCACATGAAAAATGAAATAAAATGAATGATTTGAAGGAATCTTGAAGGAATTGCACTGCCTGACATTACCGCAACGTCGAATCTGTTGAACATTTCCTAGGCTCTTCAAACTTATAGGACGTTTGTGAGCATATGCAAAAATAGTTTTTGTTTATTTCTCATCTCTGTCAGACCATTGAGATTTAATTCTCAAGTCGGCATTCAGTTATTTGAGGGATTTTTAAGATGCTTCACCGGGAATTTCGGTGCAATTAGGAGAAACTGAAACTTAAACTGATTGCGTTTAACTGAACGATCGTTCGCCCCTAAACAGTTAATTTGGGGGTTTTGTAAGGTGTTTTGCAGGGAAATTCGGTGGAATTTTCGGTGTGTTTGCCAACCGGATTTCGGGGTGTTTTCCCGCTAGGAGATTTTGTGGTTTTGAATTGAATTGCATTTTCTTCAAACTTTCTTTGGAAATTTCTTATTACATTTTAGGCATTTTTACGGATTTGGAGAGATTTTTTGCTCTGTTTTACTGTACCCAGCTAATTCAGATTTTTTCAAATTAGCAAAATTTTGGCGCATTCAAATTTTGCGTACAAATTTAAAGATTTCAGAATAATTGGCTGGGTAAGTTGAAAATTGTACTTGTCATCTGTTTTTCCGTTCTGAGTAAAAGTGAATTGAATAACCGAATAGAATGTTTTTTGAAATAAAAGCTATTTTTCCTAAGATTTATTCTTTACAGAAAGTCTGCTTTACAGCGAAGAACATTCGAACAAAAGTTATTGAAAAACTAATCATGCCACACCCAAAAAAAAATGTCCACAAACCCAAAAAAATCCATATAAAAACCTTTGGGACAAGGAGCCATATATAGGCGAACTTTTGAGTTTTTTCCCCTCGCCCCCCTCCCCCTCCAAATTATTTAAAAAAAAACTACGTCGCAGCAGCTTTCAAACGAGCCCTCACTCATCAAAATCGGTTGAAAATTGGCTGAGATATCGAGGTTTGAAAATGACATTTTTGTATGGAGAATAAATTTTTCTATTGTTTAGTTTAGTTTAGTTTATTTATTATTTATACATCATGAAATCCTAACAAAAAGTAACAATTATAAACTTAAGAAGTTAAAAGACTTTTTGTACATGTTAATTGATATATCGAAACTCCACTGTGCTAACACTTTAAAGGAGTATTCGGATAAAGAAAAAAATAATAATAATAATTAAGTAATACTAGTTTTGAAATAATATTCATGAAAAAAAAATTAATATAATATGATATAAAGTCCTCATGTGTACTTCTATAATGAAAAATACTTAATGGGGATGGTAAAGTTTTCTACGTTAGAGTTAGATTCAACTATGTTGCGAATATAGACCAATGGAAGAAGCAGAAGAGGAGAGAGAAGGATAGGCTGCAGGTGAGGTAGCAAGAGGACCCCTAAAAGTGTATTTGTCGTCCAAGCAATTTACTGACTTAACGTAACTTGGCTTTTCCTACCCCACGTCGTTAACAGACGAGAGAGGAATGTGTAAAAAGAGGTATGAAGATAAAAAAATCGATATAGATTTCGCTATTTGTTTTCCCTTAAAGCGGAATATTGTTTAGCTAGAAGCCTAAGTTTAAGTTCATACTGGAAACGATTCGACGGTAATTTCCTAATTCTTGCTGGCAATGAACCATAAAGGCTACAACCATACGCACAGATCGCTTTCATTCCGCTATGGAAACTTTTTTTCATATGCCGCTTTTCCGGGAAAATTCTGGAAAAGCCGTGGCATGTAGAAAAGTGGCCAATTTGAAGGTTTTTTAGGTAATGCTCGGAGTTTTCGAATTTTAGCTCCAGAGTGACAATAGCTAGAGAGTTGGTTTCTTCGGGAAAGTTATAGAGTTTGGTCAAGAGAATTTTTTGGGATCTTGAGAAAATGGCTGCCAGCAGTCAAACCGGCGCCATCTTGAATTTTCCCAAGCAATATATTAGGTTTTTTTTTCGAATTTTAGCTTCGGAATGACACTACCTAGATGGTTTCTTCTAGGAAGTTATAGAGATTCATCAGGAGAATTTTTTGGTATCATAAGAAAATGGCTGCCAGCTGTCATAGCGGCGCCATCTTGGATTTTCGTTTATGCTTTTTCGGTTTTCGAATTTTAGCTCCGTAATGACACTAACTTAGAGAGATGGTTTCTTTAAGAAAGTTATATAGTTTCATCAGGAGATTTTTTTGGGATCCTAAGAAAATGGCTGCCAGCTGTCAAAGTGACGCCATCTTAGAATTTTTGCTATCTCCTGAATTAGCATAGCTAGAGAGTTGGTTCCTTCGGGAAAGTTCGATAGATGACTTGGGCATCATTTTGATGAATAGAAAGTGGGGTCGCCGAGGCGCGGAAGTTGGTCAAAATTGAGGTGAAAGTTTTCGCCAAAAATTTTTTATCGTCGGAATCGATGGATATTGACTTCGGCGTCATTTTGATGAATAGAAAGTGGGGTCGCCAACGCGCGGAAATTAGTGAAAATCGAGGCGAAAGTTTTCGGCAAAATTTTTTTTTCGTCGAAATCGATTTATATTGGCTTGGGCTCATCATTTTGATGAATAGAAAGTGGGGTCGCCGAGGTGCAGAAGTTGGTCAAAATCGGAGGTGTTCAAATGAAATGGTCAAGAAACCAAAACAAAACAAAAAACTTCCAAAACTACTGATATCCCAACAAAAACATCTTAAAAGGTAAAGTGTGACGCAGTCCCTAATGTCCACTTCCAAAATTAATGATATCAGTGGAGGTGACGCTTACGCTGAAAATACGCAATAAATGACGATGCAAAAAAAAAACTTTTTAAAAAATTCAAATGTTTGAAATTGCGTCACAAATGCCAGAGCCATCAACGTAATAATTTTTCCACACTTTCAGTTTTCACATGCAAAATTTTATCAAAAACTAAGTTAATAAAGTTAGTTGGGTACATTTTAGAAGAGTTTAAAAAATTAATTTTGACCTCAGTTAAAAATTTATCCTCAAAAGTCAGGCATCAATAAGGTAAAATTTTTGCTATGTAAAAGGGCCATTCCATGTAAGGTTATGAGAGAACGATGCCTGCACACTGAAACGTTTATTTTTGACATATATGTTGTATGGAAGAAAGCTTAACAGACGTTTTATCTGCAATTTGTTCATTGAACAAAAATTTGAAAAAAGCTTCGTTTAGCCTGCAGTAGTCGTTCACTCATAATCATGCATGGAATGACCCAAAACTGAAAGCACAGAAAAATTATTTCGTCGTTTCAAACGTGAAATTCGCTAGTTTCCGGGTGTCAATAGTTTGTGGAGCAGTGGCGCCCACTTGTTTACCGTCCATGGGGGGCAAGCAAAATTTTTTTATTTGATGATGTGTATTTGGCAAACATGCTAAAGTAAGCAATGAAACGGTAGCTAATGTTTGCTTTCCGAATTCCGAATGAAGCTGCGGTATTTGCCGTTTATGGCCAATTATAGATTTTACAAGAAATATTCTAAAGTCCTAAGATAATATAATATAATATAATATAATAATATAATATAATATAATTTAAATCTCTCAATTTGTGAAACTATTTTTTTTTAAATTATTGGAAACTTTCGAAAAACGAGTCTGCTCTGGCCAATAGGGTGCAATTCTGAGACACTCTCATGAAAAAATCAGGCCCGTTTGGTTGAAAACTCTACAGATATATGCTACTTGTAGTGACTTGCAAGTGTAGGTTAAGCACAACAGGCCCAAAGGCGGCCTAGGTGCTGAACCTCGGTTCACCCACGTAACCTATACATAAAGATGTGACTTCAAAAATGTATGGGCTAGAAGTTTTGAATAACACTTCATCGATACAAAATTGAGCTATGTATTCCAAAATATTAAAAAAAAAAAATAGTCGGTCCTTGAAAAAACGTCAAATGTAAAATGGATTGCAAATCCTGTAGGATTAAATATGCGTTGAATGTGCCATTTCTGTTCAGAAAGTGATTAAATTTACCTTCCGTTTAATTTGTTATATTTATTCCTCTCATCATGGGGGGGGGCGTTGCCCCCCATGGATCTTTTCATGGGGTACACTTGCCCCCCCCGTGCCCCCTATAGTCGGCGCCGCAGTTGTGGAGATTAATCTGCGGAAGCTCTTTCACAACTGCTAGCGCTTACTTGTTTATAGAATCGTTTGAAAAATGGAAAGAGTAGGAGCTACAAGTCGGCTTTCAATTTGATAGTGAACTATCACTAAAGCCTCTTGTTAAAATGTAACCAGTGAGGGCAGCTAAGGTATGAATCTTCCAAATCCGGACGATTTTGCAATCTTCAAAAACGAACATAAAGATGTCAGATTGTATTCCTCTCATGGTGCTCTTCGGTTTTCTATATACGTCAACAGTCAAAAAACCACCTACATTTTCCACCATTACGTTTAGGAACGACGAGCTGACGAGCACCATGAGACGAATAACAAGCGATTCATACTTTGGCAGAAGACATACGATGGCGGCGTAAGATTCAATGGCAAACTATATGACGAGCCTCCCTTTGTCTGAAAAGAACATAGCGAAGGAAACCAACAAAATTATTGACATTGTTACGAACGGATATAATGAGTCAACAATTAGGCACGTCATCAAGAAACATCAAAGCAAAAAGCTTTGAGAGAAATAACGACGTTAACCCCAATGAATGAGGTAGAATCAAAAAGACGAGTGGGAATTTGGCACTACCCAGAAATAACCAGAAGACTTGTCCCTGTGTATGAGGCGCATAGGTACGAATTAGTCCATAGGAGCGTAGGGATCTTGAGGTAGCTAGTTGGATCAGTAAAAAAGCTTCAACCCGAGTTACACAAATCTGGCATATACCGAATCCAGTGTAGTTGTTGCGGAAGGTACTATTTTGGTTTGACGATCAGGAAGCTGTTTATTAAATGAGCACATTAAATCCACGAGATGGAAAAGAAAGACCGCGGTAGGTGAACACATATTTACCTCAAAACATGAAGTGCATATTAGTGACTTGAGACTGATAAAAGAAGTACGCGACCACTGGAAAATTGAATATTATGAAACTGTGCACATCTATAAAAACAAACACTAAATGACTATCTCGGAGAAATTACATCGTCGCTACTGACATTATTCACAATTGACGAATAGACGAGAATAGTTGACGAAAATGTATGGGGTTTCACAAAAGAAACATCAGATGACGAATACATGGTTTGTGAATAGAAAGAAAAATTTTGTTCCGCCGAAAGAGAGATGAGAATGTTTACCAAACAGCTGTTTTTTTTTTTGTTTACACATCCTTATTTTGTTATATTAAAAACAAATGCAATTTTAATGTAATGTTTACTTTAGTTTAATACGTTTTCCCTGAAGATGAGGACATAAGTTCTTCGAATCTGCAGTAGGCTAATAAAATAATTTTGGCACACTTTAAATGAAGAGTATTTTACTCCAAAATACCAAGATTGAATTTATTTTTTGAGCCTATTTTGCTTGTTTTATTTTTTTTTTTTTTGTTGGAAATTAGTTGCATGCTACCCTGGTTGCTCCATTAGATATTTGCCCTTTCGATTTTAAGTAATTCAAATATGATTATATCGAAAATGTTATACCTATGTTTGTCCTTAGTTACCTCATGCTTTTTTTTTCTCTTTCTTGAAATTATATTTGTATGTAGCTCCTTCGAATTGTTACACATACTGGAGCTACGCAGTAACGACATTTAACAGTTTGTTTTTTTTTTCTAATAATAAATAAATATAGTATATTACAGAGGAACACTGTTATGAGTAATATTACAGGTGTGCGATGTTTACGGTAATGAATTACCGTAACTCACACTTGTAATATTACTCATAAACAGTGTTCCTCTGTCTTCTTCTTCTTCTTCTTCCTTAGCCTTTTATATCCACTGCTGGATGTAGGCCTCCCCCATAGATCGCCACTTTTTTCGGTCCATTGCCACTTGCTGCCACGTCGTGCCTGCCGTTCTTTTGATATCGTTGGTCCATCTTTCCGGT